>JAVTVY010019713.1:0-80709 GCA_036873755.1 Hanleya hanleyi | reverse complement strand
ATCATCATTCTGTAAGCGTCTTCAGGTCGCTGTTTAGAGGGAGACTGATAGCAGTCGTTAATTTTATTTTTTCGCTATCTGCAAAGATTGTGACTAATACACTATTTAGTTTCGAATGTGCCACCCTTCATTATTCATGAGGTATAATTTGTTTTCGTCTCTGCCCAGTATACAGTGTATGTAAGGTTTGTTTACATGAATATTTATGTTTACAATCTTAGTCTGGTTGCCTAACGACAACGACATAAGTATTATGTATAACTACACAATGTACATTTCCTTCTTCCTGGTTCCCCATATCATAACAATGTCAGATAGTGTTGCAGTTTTATGGACTGGCTGAGTGGCTGCATGGCCAGGGCTAGGCCCACATTGCTCTAGTGGTTCTGTCTACTTGCCACTGTCTGTACCATTAAGCCTCGTGGGGCTCCCAGGGATTGACCAGGGTGTCATTGCGCTCACCCCCCGTTTTCATGGTCTGGTAAGAATTTAAAGGGCCTCTGCCCCTCGATCAGCATATGTGTGTTGTAAGAGGCAACCAACATTTGAGCACCGGTGGGGTCTCGGGTGTAGAAAGGATATCCCGGGTAGGAGAAATAATTGGACACAATTGTCATTTTATGATTAGAAGATTGTTGAAAGACATTGAATCTTGTAGCTTTTCAGTCTACAGGGGTCAAAATGTTCATGAAATACCTGCAGGACATTTGTCAAGAATTGTCCGGTACATAATTAAAATACATGTAAACTGACTGAAAACCTGCAGGACAGTGCCAATTTTCTGCCGGACATGTCCTGCAAATAGATAGCAATTTCGACCCCTGGTCTATCCCTCTCATTCTGTCGGTAGGCCTACTTCTCTTCAAAAAACATTAGTCCATTATGTGCACCATTTCATTGAATAACATAAAAAAACAAAAACAAAGAGTACTGGGACACTGTTATTATAGTGCTTGTCAAACTGGCAAGTTTTGTAAGAGGGAAGTTTTTGAAAAGGTAGATATTTGGTACTTTTACTTGTGGAACACTTACAAGTTATAACTGGTCATTAACAACGCATGTCACTGACAAAAATTTTTATTTCCACCAAGAATCTAAAGTTGGCCTAACAAGTAGATGTGAATAGACAGGGCCTGATCCAGGCCGTTTTTGAACCCGTTATAACGGGTTTGGGCGCCATGAATTTGGGCGCCCAAATGAGAAAAAAAAAAAAAAAAAAAAAAAAAAAATTTGTTAGGAAATTCCCTCTGAACAGGCTGAAACCTATATTAATGCAATTACTATTGCCAAATATTAAGTTATCAGGCTGTATTTAGACCATTCAATACTCCCACAGCTTCCATGGGCTTCGACAGTCCCACATCGCGGCCTATTTCACTATAACTTATCACACTCTGCGCCAGGTAAGGGTGCCCAAACTAAAAGTCTAGATCAGGCCCTGATAGACATGTACCGTACTTTAATGAATTATTCAAGAAGCTTACACCTCGAGAACATAGGGGAAAAAATTATTGTAAGAATAAAATGAAGACCGCCTGATTACACTGGCAAATCTCTCGTCCGAAACCCTTATTATAATGTTACGGCACTGCGGTGGCCTAATGCTATTAATGGTTAGTGTCGACCTCGTTAGTGGTAGGCAAGATAAGGTACTTTGTTTATTTGTCGGTTTTCACAAACAGTAAAACAGGTTCAATCCCAGGCTGGGTCATACCAAAGACTTGAAAAATGGAACTACTTGTTTCCTCGGTTATGCTCAGCATTAAGAGGATAGAACAAGGCCTGGCTCTCTCAGTGTTGGCATAATGTGACTGTGTGGGGTGTTATGATATATCTGCCTTCGACATGTTATTCGGAGGGGCAGCACTATAAAATGGCAGCATTAGATCTGCTCTGTTACGAGTAGGTACCCCTGCCCCGCCCCATCCCTTCCCTTCCCTTCCCCGTTGTGATATAGCTGAAAAAACTGTTGAAAGTGATGTTAAATTCTAATCACTCACTCACTGTGAGCCTTATGTAAATTAACATTGACATGTATTTAATGAATTACCATATCTAAGAATCTGGTAACACCTTGTGAACATAGGAAAAACTTAATTTTAAGAATAAAATGAAGACCGCCTGATTACACTGGCAAATCTCTCAACCTTGACCCTTATTACATATACTCCATACAGAGCAGATCTATACATGTACGTAGCTTCAAGGATAATTGAAACCTACTCACCCGAGTACTTTTCAGTCTTCAGGCTATAGATCTGTTTATTAAATAGTGGGACCAGAGTACACAGTTACATGTATGTCTAATGACCGTCACCTGATGATGCAAGTGCTACATGTAGCTACATGTACATTGCATTAGGACTCAACACAGTACTATTCCAAGAAAAGACCAATAAGCTTATATTTATGATATTTTACCAACTTCAGATCAGAAATATACGAATCATCGATTAAATATATTTTCTGGGTTAAAGACATAGGAAAGCGTTCGAATTGACGAACCCCAGCTAAAGTGGCCAGCCAGCTGCCATTGCGGTCAGACAGCATTGTCCAGGGACTAACTTGAACTATACTGGAAATTGCTCATTGTCTTTCTGTGCTTTGCTTGTCTGGTATATGCATCCATGGTCCATTTATAAATTGGCATACTTTAGTTCATAATTTTTAAAACAATTCGGCTACTGAAAACCTACATGTATAAGATGACATGGGCATGAAAGTTCGAAAAGCAAAATAATCATTTTCTCAGTATAATGTATGCAGCGACAGGAGAACGTTCAGCTGTCATGTGATTCCTCCTTTGGTTTTTCTCCGTAAAACAAGTAAAAGTCCTGACAGAGCGAGTGAATAATTTAGACCTGTATTGATTTCCCCCTACTATGGCCGTGATGTTGTACTACAGACTTGTGACTGAGCCACAACGGGAAATGAATCCTAACCTCTAAAATAAGAATGTGAAGTCATGGAAGGTAGCAGATGGCCTAGTCATAACGTACAAAGGCATGCTGTTTATAAAGTCTTGATCAGTCAGGAAAAACTAAATCTAAAATACAGGTGAAAAAAGGTCATTTTTGCGAAATAACATTTGATCAATCTATTCATCACACTTCCAAGTCTTTAGGTGAAATTCTTTGCGTGATATGGTCATTTTCTAATGAATATAACCTTAAAAGCTGGAATTTAACATGTTCAATAGGCGAAATTATATATCATGTATTATAAATGCTACTTACTAGGCGCATGGGAATGAGATATTTGTATCATCTTTGATGCAGATACATGTATTTTCATTGTTGTATATGGGAGATTTTCCTTGGTTTAGGCCGGCTGTGTTGGTACCTGTGTTTCGGTTCAGCCGCCCGCATTGAATTTACCGATATTACGTGTGTATGGTGTAACATGCGCGTTGATTATTTCTGAACAATCCTGTATATTTCAAACTTGACGGTTATTAGGCGATTTTGTGGGGAATTTACTAACCAAAGATCTAAAACTTTCGCGTCTTCCGCATTACATTTTCGATAAAACACCATCGATCTTTATTTCGTCGACTGTAACGCAAATCATGCTTCCTCGGCATGGTAAATATAGGGAACCCAGTTCAATCACATAATATTGTGGAGCTATATGGTTCCCGACTCGCACAATGGTGAGGTCACTGTCCAGAGAAATGATATAAAAGTCGGATTCATTGACACGGTGGAAAAGGACCGCGCATGTTTTGGAGAATTAAACAAATTAGTTGGGCAGAGATTCTGTAAACAATATATTGTCTTTCAATAATATCTTTTAATATTGGTGCGAGTAAATATTTATACAATGGAACGAAAGAAATATACGGATTTCACAAATGAAAATGGTCTTGCTGATCCGAGTGTGTTCTCAGTCACGGTTTTGCATACACCCTCACTTCAATAGGTTCAGCACGCATCGGCCGCCATGATGGACATTGGCGTGGAGGCGGAGGAATATATCTGTCTTAAAAATTGCCTCAAGCAAACCCAAGGAAACGTATTTGGATTGAAGGGGGGTGGCAGTTAATGAAAAAATAACGTTCAAACATTTAGTCCAGCAAATCCAAGTGGCGGGAAATCAAATAACCGGTGATCCGGTACAACTTCGCAGCTCAAATGAAAATGTCAAAATCAAATATAATTTTTTTTGCTGCCGTGTTTTTTATTTCGTGTTGAGTTTATGATTTGTGTTGTGTTGACCTCCCTCCCTCATTGAATTTTCATCAGCAGCTGACCTGAAACATAGGTTCAAACACAGTCGGCCTTATAAACGGTCAAATCTGTGTATACCGACCGTATTTGGGTCCAGATTATAGTGTCGGTTTTGACAGAGTTCTGGTTTATCAAGGTTCATAAAGACTAAGTTTATGTATTGTGACCATGGGCGATGACGGTATTGGAAGTTGGTCAGTTTATCCAGGTGGTGTTTTCGCAGATTTCGCTGTATGAAATTGATCATTTTATCAACCAAAAACCACCTTTTTTACCTCCGTTTTAGAGAGGCATACAGCATCCTTATACAACTATTACAAGATAGGTTCAAAATTAAGCAAAAGTAAACATTTTGTTTTTGTAATCGTTCTAAATCATTTCATCAAATATTAACATTAATTAAAAGTAAATTATTTACTTTTCATATTCAGAAATAAATTTGATTGAACTATAAATATTTTATGTAAAAGGAATTAATATATGATATGAATGGTCAACAATGTGCAAATATAACATTTCCTGATTTCTTCAAGTGCTGTATTCACTTATTGGAGGTTTTTTTTATTGTGACCTATTTGACACTTGAATTCACTTGTTTTGTTCCAGAAGAATTAATAATTAATTAATTAATTAATTAGCAGTGGTTCATGCGTCATTGGAGGCACAATTTATCTTATTTATTTCCACTGTTTTTGCAGTGACAACCTGTATACAATGTAGTGTTGTTCAGCTGGTAATACCTGTGTTCGCTATATTTTCAGATAGCTGCTATTTGTTTAATAGTCGCCGGCGCCCTAGTCCAGACCAGATTTCATGAGTATTTCGACTTCTTCGGGGGCAAGTTTAATGGAGCGGCCATATTATTGATCGTGGTGGGGGTCATCATCTTCATCATTGCCTTTTTCGGATGTTGTGGAGCCATCCGGGAGAATTACATCTGTACGATGGTGGTAAGTTACCGTTCATGTACTCGCATCGCATCAGATTGTATATCCACACTAAAACATATATCTTACGATATAATTCGGCATTAATGAACATCATCAAGACCCAACATTTAGTCCACATGCGAAGTAGACCAGGTATTTTTGCTTAATTGAATTATGCTTTCTTACGGCACTGTATCTCGGACCTCTAAAAGGCACTCATATCATGGCACTGTGCCCAAATTGGAGATGTGCCCAAAATAGTGATAAGAAAAAAAATTGAAAAAAAAAGAAGGAAATTTCTAATTGAAAATCACTATACAGGGAGATTTCTCCTCAATTAAGTTTCATATTTTCATGATTCCCTATGGCTGTGTACGTGTCGTTCAACGAGTTTTAATGTCTGTTTTTATGCATTTCTTAGCCCAAATCTGGACACGACTGATATGCGATAAATTCTATTTTATTGGAATCAAAACCCAACCAACTTGTCAGAATTTCATATTTTCCTCAAAAAATCCTGCTGCACGAAATAGGTTGTTTTCAAATTGGGGAGATCTTGAGGCCATTGTCACTTGATTGGTTGTTTAGCTTGACGATCTATATTTTTGAGGGCAAATAATTAAAGTAGATGAGGGATTTACATTTTCATGAGTAAAACTTATTTTCTTCATACATTGTATTCGTATATGATTGGTTTGCATGTTAATAATTATAGCATCTAGCATGTGTATTTAAGAAATTAAGCTCCTGCTAAACAACCAATCAAGTGACAAAGGCCTAAACCCTGAAAGTTCACATCTCTGTATGGTCCATATAGTGCTTACCTTGACACATGTGGGTGTAAAATAAGGTGTATGTTTACCTGTGTTGTTGTAGTTTGCTGGATTGCTGGTGGTGATCTTTGTCCTGGAGTTGGCTGGCGGTATTGCTGGATTCATACTTCGAGACTCGGTAAGTAAATTATACTTAAATTTGCGTATTCGTCGTGTAAGGAAAACAAGATGGGCGACTACATGTACATGTAGGGAACCTTTGTTGAACCTGGAAAAGCCACCTGACAAGCTGCAATTTCGTGGCGTTCCCGGTTTGAAGATCATTACATGACGAACTGCCCGTTACATTGATATGTTCACATAGAGAGTGCAGAGGAGTCCTGATACATTTGGGTCTAGGTCTGCATGTGGTGAGAACTTCCAACATTTGTTCCACATGAATGATGTCATCATTCGGTCGTATTGAGTGATTTTGATCTCTGTGAGCTCCGAAGTCTCTCCCTTCTTTAGATGAACATAGACAGTCTGCATCGCACCTAGTGTCCATTCTGATATGTTGTTTGAGCTGGTAGTGTAATAAATATTTACATAAGGGATAATTAAAAGTTTTAATGCTGCCTTAAATTAGCACATGCAGAGTCGAGATACCCTCTTTTGTAGCAGGTGTCTTCTGGACAACTTATCCAGTCCATCTTCAAGCCCTAATCTGACACCGCTACTGTGAGATAATGGGTTACATGTAGCCCATAGTAAATTACTGAAAGGATATTTTGTCTGTAGAGGCAGCCCTGTGTGCATGATGATAATAGCTTGTGTAGTGATAAATTATACATTTTGATTCATTTTGGTCACCTTAAATATGTGTTGTTTTTTCTGTGTATTTTTTTTTTTTTTTTAATACATAGAAGGTGATATAGTACAAGACAATATATTATTAAGAATTTTTCTGTGTTTTCGTATCTCCTGTATCAATACATGAAATCCAAACAATAAATGCTGTGGAATACATCATATAAATGGTATACATGTACTTATAAAATATTCATTCAGTTCTATATACATTTTTCAATCTTAATAGCTTGAATTCTTTTTTTACTGGTAATGCTAAATGTTATAATTATTCATATTTATTGCTCAAATCTACACCTGCTATTGTTATTGCCATTATCCTCATTTGGAGATCCTGCTGTAGACTAAAAGTTCTCACCCTTCTGGAGCCTCAGCCAATTATTCATTATTAGTCACCATGGTGATGATGGCCCAGAAATAGAGATATACATGTTTATTTACATTGATGGTTTATCATCTCTTCTTTTCTTAGCTGAAAGATGAAGTATCGGTACTGATGAGAGATGCGGAAAAGAATTACGGAAGAACAGGGTTTGATGGTGTCATGAAGACGTGGGATTCTGTGCAGGAAAACGTAAGCGATGCTTGCACATGCACTCTTAGCTAGTGTTCTTCATAAATATATCATGGTTATAGTTTGGGATAATGTCTAGATTCAGACAAAATCAACAGGTGAAGTAGTTTTTAATATACACCTAAGATCGTCACCAAGATGGTACAATTATAAAATCTGACGTTGAGAAAAATTATTTACACGTGCAAGGAGTTAATTCCACTCCATCTTTCCTGCCATCAACATTGTAGCCCAAGCCATGCTGCTTGTTCACTTGAAGTCCTCTTGTTCATCTATACTTTTAATTTATAATACATTATATTATGCTTGGGGGATGTACATGTACTGAATTGTATAAAATAAAGTTTTTGTAGCTATATCTTGATACACTATTTCTTAGAATTTTTCGAACAACATTTTTGGAGTAAAACCTGGTACACATGACCCAGTTTTGCTTGACAAGTGAGACTAGATTTATGGAAGTCTGCAGTGGCCATTACCTTGCTTACAAGCTTGTATTATAGATGATGACCATACCAGAGCAGGATATAGTGAATGGCCGTGAAAGTCTTCAGTAAATTTGGTCTCCTAGTAAAGGAAAACTGGCTCGTGTGTACCAGACTTCAGAAGTAGAAAAAAACATTTATGTTTAAATTCTGTGGCGCGGATATGTTTATCTCAAGACATGAAAAGATAGCTCGTGAAATTTGTATAATGTTAACAGATTTTCTCATCACTTCTCACCAGTTTTGCCGTCTGAATAATTAGTTAAGAATACAGTAATAATAACGAAGAATATATTTTCCTCTCTTGTCTCTAGTTCGAATGCTGCGGAGTGGACAAACCCGGAGACTGGAACAATTCAGTGAAATTTGCAGATTCGTCCAACGTTCCGGATTCCTGCTGTAAACCGGGTCATACTGGTACAGATTGTGGAGTTGACCGTCCTACCCGTGACATTTATACAGATGTAAGTCACCAAGAACATTGTTTCCATTTTTTTTTTTGGAGGGGGGTGGTCTGTGACCCACGATTCCTAGTTGGAGGTTTCAATGAGTGAGATCATAATTCAGAAAAAGGGGATCCTACTGTTAGGCTGTCATCCTGTGTTGAGGAGGGTCGACTTCTTCCTACAAGGGTGTTCAAGTGATGCCCAAGACGATTCATTGAGAAATTTGGGAAGAAACCGAATTGGAATTGTTCATAGATGTATAATTTTCCTTGAATTGATCGATCAGAGCTCAAATTTGCTAAATATTTGTGTTTGTTCTATGAAATCGGTGAACATCATCAGGATTTCACGAGTTTCTTGTGCTTACTTATGAGACACAACCAGTTTAGGGAGATCCTGCTCTCTAAAACATGGCTGATTTAGCTCAATAAATCAGTTTACATCATGAATTCAGCAAAATCATTTTGGTGACATCTCTCCCCATCAAATGGTAGGAAATTTTTTTGGCATAATAATAGGCCAAATATTTGTCATGCTATTGAAACAGCATTTTCCAGTTCTTCAAATTGCCAATTAATTTCAGGACATGAAACACTAGATAGATGAATGCGCTTTTTGGAGCATTAGTTAAGAAGGAATCGAAGGTTTCTGAGCGAAAACGACCTTTTTTACCTCCATTTTAGAGAGCGGGATCTCCTTTACCTGGACAACTCTTCCAAGTGTTTCCCATAAGGTCCTGTTACTTACAAATATATCATTCATGTTCAATTATTTAATGAGGTAGTAGTGGGATTTTAATTGTTCAGATAAACTGAACATCATGAACACCCGCAACATTTGCCAAATGTATTTACAAGTCGCCAAGTTTTGTATTTTGTACTGAGATGACGTCGGATAATATGACCTGGTGTCCATGACATCATGTTAGAAGCCGTCACAGTGCAATAAAAGTTCTAAGATGTGTATGACGTTGCAAATTGTCGCACCCAGAATGCCAGTGCGTGTTTTGTGACGTCATCTGGGACACTGGAGCCAAGTGCAGGTGCCATGTTTTTCAGAGAATGCCAGAAGTGTGATTTCAATGACCGTGATATTAAAACATGAGGTCACAGAATAACATTCATCATAGTTGATCTGAACTACTAAATAACCGTCATCAAAATATATTCTTTCCCGAATATTTTTTAAATGACGCTACTACCTTTTTAATTGTGAGGCAGTATCATTATATGCAGTTTGTCGTGAATTGAAAGAACTAAATTTCATATTTGTTTTTGTATAGGGCTGCCTGACAAAGTTGGTTGATTGGGCGGAGGGTAACGTCTACATCGTTGGAGCTGTTGGCATAGGATTGGCCTTCATCCAGGTAAGAAAGTCATCCTAACTCGCGTAGATAAAACATTATCTATAATAATGAATTTCCCTATTTTGACCTATGATCTTATACTCAGCCTGTTCCCCCCACCTTGTATACGGACTTGTCAAACTGGGTGTACTTCAGGAGAAAAGCTGATCCCCTAGTCTCGCACTATATTTCAATAAATTAATTAATATGAATTTACAGATTCTTTGTATCATACCGAGAGAATTTCAGAGCACACATGCGTCTTGTCAGCGTTTAGTAACTCGAGACCACACACCCCCAACCAGGTTGGAGAGTGGGTGGCCAGCCCGCCTTAGGTCTCTGTAATTCCAATTACACAAGGCTGAAGCCTCTATTTTTCAGCATCTACCAGTACTGTAATACCTCCCTAGTATAATCCGTGGCGTGTCCGACTCCTACTCCTACTCCTCCTCCTCCGCTTTACTCACTGCACAGCGGGTCGCATTGGTGTGGCGCGGGATAGGGTGGGGCGAGAGACCTGGGGGTTTCACTACCCGAGATTCCATGGGCCAGGCTTGCACCCTACAGTAGAATGGGTCGACTGCGCATGCACGATGAGTAGTACGCGATGAGTAGTATAGAAAGGGCACGCGATCTCCGTACCTCTAATAATTAAAGCACGGGAAGTGAAATTTCGCTGAATATCCTAGAGTTGAAAACACCTGCACAGTTTTGATCAGTTGTCAATCCAAAAATGTAAATTCAATATTTTGAAATAATTGTAATATTCCCCACACCAATACATCTGTTCATATACCTGATCCATTTTCTCCACAGATTGTCGGAATTATATTCGCCTGTTGTTTGGCCAGGTCCATTAAGAAAGAGTATGAGGTGGTATAAACGGAGGTCACCAGAAGGGCGTGAATACAACAACAACAACAGAGTTAAAGGAAACCGCTCGTCTCGAGTCAAAATTCTGGAAGTATTACAAACTATGGACCAAACTTTAGGGATATTTTTATGGAGGTACTCCTACAGCTCCAGTCACACGTTTAGGTCCAATTTTTATACGAATTTTTTCTGATTACAAATTCAAATTTGGGATGATGGGTACCAGTTCTAATCAAAAGATTTAGTCGAATATTTCCAGTTTATAATTATGGTGGTGGAGCGCTAAATTAACCCCCTTCCACCTGTGAGTCTTTAGTAGTGTAAGGGGTTAACATGGTTGGCCTTCAATTTGGACAGTGTCTTGATTCGTGGACAGCATTATGGTACAGTCCCTGAACTAAGAATGGGGTTTTTTTTGGCACCCAAGAGATAAAGCTGTTGATTGAACCATTTCAGGAACTCCACACAAAATAGACGATTTGTATGGTCCATTTAAAAAAATTACCAATCAATGGCAGGGTTCCTGAAGTGGTTCATGAAAATTAGGCCCACATTTGTATACAAATATATTTATGAAGCTCTGCCTTTGCACCCTTTTCTGAGGAAAATTTTGCGGAAGAGCTTTAACATATTTTTTCCGCTTTTATAATAGGCACATTTAATTCCTACCTTGCCATCATTTAAGTATGTGAAAATTACTTTGACCGTCTAAAGTTTCCCAATGATTCTAGTCAAAGGGTTAACATGGACTCCATTTTCATATTGTGTACCTGTCTATATGATAACATGCATGGTGACATTTTGGGGACCATCTTATGTGGTTTGGTTTGGTTATTTGGAAATGGTCCCAATCTCTTATGTGTATGCTAGTTATTAACCTTGATGAAAACGTGCAGTTAATAATTATATTTCTAAATCTAGTTTAGTGGCCTGTTAATACTGGTTTTCTTATGTCGCGAGTAACCTGTTAAGTTGTGTTTGTATGTTAAGACTTGTCTGTGTTAAGATGTATATGTGCTGCTAAGTGACTGGTATGTGTACCATCGTGTATGATATTTGCAAACAAATCATTGATGAACACTTAATGTGACAAGTTCCTTGTCACAATATATGTACTTAGGTACATCTACATGTATAAATATAATACTGTTTGTTAGAATAATAGTGATACTACAACTGTGAGAAAATCACATTCTCTTTGACCGAGGCACTGATTTTTTCTAAGAGAAGCAATGATCTTTTGTCAGAAGCACGAAACACTTCCTTCAATCAGAGAAGCACTGGTTCGTGGTCAGAGGAAGCACAGATTGTCAGAAGCACTTCCTTTGATCAAAAAAGCATCGATCCTTTTGTCATTATCGCGGATCATTGGTCAGAAGAAGCACTGTTCCTTTGTCTGAGAAGCCCTGACCTTTGGTTAGAGGCACGAAACGATAAGCTATTCATGCAATCAGAGAAGCACAGATCTTTTAGTGAGAATCACTGCTTCTTGGTCAGAAGAAGCACTGTTCCTTTGAAACAAGCAGTTCCTTTGTCCGAGAAGCACTGATCCTTTTGTCAAGAAGATCCTTGGTCGTCAGGAGCGCTGGTCTTTGGAGAAACATTGTTCTTTTGTCTGAGCACTGATTGTCGTATCAGATTCACCTGTAGCACTGATCCTTCATCAGAAGTACAGCCATAGAAGCACTGATCCATCATTGAGCACTGTCAAAAGCACTGATCCTTTCCCAGAAACACAGATCCATTGATCCTGTCCATGAGTCTTTGTAGAATATGCAGATCTATGCTCTGAAGTAAGGATTATTTTCCAGAAGCACTGATCCTTTAAGAACAATAATTCGAGACTGAACTAATTGGACTATGTTGAAATACCATCATTCACATAGTGGTCATCTTGGACTAGTTTCCCGCTGTAGAAGTGTCTGACTGCACGCTGTGTGTTCTGTCATCGTACTATAACACTATCTGTACAGTTCATCGATAAAACAAATTTCTCTATTTTTCGAAACAAATGTTTCTTGTTATTTAAATCCATGTTACTGGTTTTAGTGCATATAAACATATTGCTGTCAACTGTAATTGTACTGGTTTCACAAAAGTCAACTGAAATAAAAAAAATATGAAACATTACACAGGCCTTCATTTTATAATCTTTATATGCCCGCCATAAAGCGGATATATTATGTGATGGCGTCCATCCATCTATTAGTGTCTGACCATTTTCTATCTGCATTTGCAATTTTTATACGCCCGCCAAAAGCGGACGTATTATGTGATGGCGGTTTCTGTCCGTCTGTCCGGTTCTCGTGTCCGGTCTATATCGGAGACCGTTTCCTATCTACAGTTTCAATTTTTGGTGAGTGGATACCCTACGGGGAGACGATGTGTCGCGTACCAAAATGAAGGTCAAAGGTCACGGGCCTAAAAAACAGGAAATCACTGAAGTGTCCGGTCTATATCTGTGAACTTTTTCTATTCACTGTTGCAATTTTTTGTGAGTGGATATACTAGGTGGAGACGATGTGTCGCGTACCAAAGTCGAGGTCAGAGGTCAAAGGTCACTTGCCTAAAATCAGGAAATCAATGATCGTTGACAGTTTTCTATCTAGTTCTAATTTTTGGTGAGTGGATGCCCTAGGGGAGAACGATGTGTTGCATACTAAATGTAGGTTAAGGTCAGAGGTTTTAGGTCAGTGTGACTGAAAAATCAGGAAATCATTAAAAAATTCTAATTTTGTGAGTGGATTCAAATAGGGGAAATGATGTGTCGCATACCAAAATGTAGGTCAAGGTCGAAGGTCAAAGTGCCCCCAAAATCAGGAAATTATTAAAAATAACATTTCTTTGCGTCAGTAGATATATAAGGGGGACACGATGTGTCACATATCAAAATGACCTTGACCTACAAAATTGTTAAAAATCAAGATTTTTTGAGTCCATTGAGAAATTATGGGTAGCTGTTTTGTCATGTACCAAAATTTAGATCCAGGTCATTAGTCAAGATCACTGACCCCAGAATCAAGGTCAAAGGTCCGTGTGACCTAAAAATTAGGAAATCATTAAAAATTACTAATTTTTTGTAAGTGGATTCAATAGGGGGACATGATGTGTCACACACCAAAATGTAGGTCAAGGTCAAAGGTCAAAGTCACTGTGACCCCAAAATCGTGAAATTGTTTAAAAATCATAATTTTGTGTGTCCCTTGAGAAATTATGGGGAGACGGTTTCTCATGTACCAAAATTTAGGTCAAGGTCAATAGTCAAGGTCACTGTGACTCCGGAATCCAGAAATCTTCATAAAAATCATGATTTTTTTGTGTCCGTTGATACATTGAAGGAAGACGATGTGTCTTGTACCAAACTTTAGGTCAAATGTCAAGGTCACTGTGACCCCAAATCAGGAAATCATTACAAGTCACATTTTCATATGCCTGTCGAAGACGAGGTCATGTAATGCGATGTTGGGTTCTGTCCATTATCCGTTAACATTTGTTGTCCATGCGATATCTATAGTTTCAACGTATGATTGGTACCACATTTTGAGTATACCTTACTCGCATGGCAAAGAGAAGCCATACATCAGTTTGTCAAAGGTCAAGGTCACAGTTCTCCAAACCTGAATCAAGTTTAGCTGACTGTGTTAGGTTGGAATATTCAGAGTTCTCTCCCCTACATGTAAATAGCATTTGTCCTGTGGAGTTGCCTGCCATGTTTGAAACAGCTACATTTAGTTAAACTGTTGTGAAATAAAAACCATACAATTACTAATTTAACGGAGAGATGGGTCCTTTATGACCTTCATACCTGTTTTAATATTAACTGAAGAACAAAGGTTTACTTCATCACTTTCTTCTTCCTTCATGAAAATTTTTCTCATCTTGAGAGAAATCCATTTGCAGAAAAACTACTATTTTCTTGTGTTTGACTATTGTCAATTTCAGTGTGGGATATATGAGCTCTCGGATCTTGCTCCAAGGTCAACTAGTTGCCAAGAGTTAAGCTCATTTTAGGTTATCATTCAATATAAGATGTGATATATGTTACATTCTCAGAAGCACAAAATTGTAGACCTTTCTCTGGATTGCTACATGTAGCTACCAATTGGAATCAAGGCTATTAAACAACCTTGAAATTTGGACCAATGTGATTCCAGATATACGGGCGTATATTGAAGCCCCTTGGGCTCTTGTTTGTGAGCCTTCACCGAGTTTACAATGTTCCATACAAAAACTCGGATCAAGGTCAATAGGTCCATGTGTCCAAAAATCTGGAAATAGTTGCAAATTGCTAATTTACACATAAATTCTACTTCATTGGAAAAGCATTATCATGATCACATTTTTTTCACGGCGATGTAGACCCGTAGGGTCTAATGGTCCTGTTCTAATACTGAGAGAAAACTTGAGCACAAGTAGTGCCGTTGCCAGGGTGACTGGTTGCTTATTGAACTGCTTTAAGTTTTGAGAGGAAGAGCAGAAGAAAAGAGTCCTCAAGTTAATCAGCTACTGCAGATAGTTTGGTCAGCTATTTTGACTATATTTTGCACCACCAGGTCTATATTAGTAAAGTTAAATATTTTCTGATGTTCTCTAGTATACCATTCTGGGGTTGCCGTAGAGTGTTTTCCTGAGAGGATATCCTAAATCGCTGGCTGATAAAAACTTTATCCAGTACACTATATGCAGAAGAAAATAATTTAAGGCATACTTATAAGTTTATCATGTTGGCAAGAAATCCTAATTTTCTAGGCCTCCATTCTTGCAATATTTGTATTTACAGTATGAAACTTTGGGATTTATACACACATCCCCTCCAGTAGACCCCCTATACCAGGTGGAATCGCATACACAAGCATGACCCAGGTCCATTTAGCTCCATTCACTTGGCTGTATAGGACCAATTGCAGGCATCCTGTTTAAATATAATTGACCTACATGTACCTGTTTGGAGCATTTGTAAACCCCATGACCGGAGTAACTAGAGGTTCCGCTTTGACCCTTGAGTTGCCGCTCCGGCATGAAGCCTATGCTGGTTGTTTTTTTGAGCAAAAACATACGTCTCCCCCCAACCTCCCACCTTGCCTTGAATGGGCACATAATTTAAGGGAAAGTGCTATAAAATTAATGTAGCAATAAGTATCTTAAACAAAGCTGCGTATCTAAAAATATTAATTACAAAGAAGCGATTTTCATTGTATTTTCATGTACAAGTAGATGAACGGATGGACAGACACCGGACACGGATGAATGCATGCACACATACACCAAAACCTGATCAAATGTGGGGGCTATCCCAATGAAGTTTCCATCCAAGTTTGGTGAAATTCCATCCAATAGTTCTCAAGATATCTTGCAGACAAGGCCTGTATATACATGTACAAGCAGATGTACGGATGGACGGACACCGGACGAACGCATGCACACACACCAAAACCTAGTCAAATGAGGGGGCTATCCCAATGAAGCTGCCATCCAAGTTTCGTGAAATTCTGTCCAGTAGTTCTCCAGATATCTTGCAGACAAGCCCTGTATATACATGTACAAGTAGATGGACGGACGGACGGACACCGGACACGGATGAATGCATGCACACAAACCAAAACCTAGTCAAATGAGGGGGCTATCCCAATGAAGCTTTCATCCAAGTTTGGTGAAATTCCAGCCAGTAGTTCTCCAGATATCTTGCAGACAAGCCTTGTATATACATGTACAAGTAGATGGACGGACGGACGGACATGGATGAATGCACGCACACACTCTAAAACCTAATCAGATGAGGGGGCTATCCCACTGAAGCTTCCATCCAAGTGGGGTGAAATTCCGTCCAGTAGTTCTCAAGATATCTTGCAGACAAGGCCTGTATACATGTACAAGTAGATGGACGGACGGACGGACACCGGACACGGATGAATGCACGCACATACACCAAAACCTAATCAAACTAGAGGTTCCGCTTTGACCCTTGAGTTGCCGCTCCGGCATGAAGCCTATGCTGGTTGTTTTTTTGGGCAAAAACATACGTCTCCCCCAACCTCACACCTTGCCTTGAATGGGCACATAATTTAAGGGAAAGTGCTATAAAATGAATGTAGCAATAAGTATCTTAAACAAAGCTGCGTATCTAAAAATATTAATTACAAAGAAGCGATTTTCATTGTATATACATGTACAAGTAGATGAACGGTTGGACGACATCGGACACAGATGAATGCATGCACACATACACTAAAACCTGATCAAATGTGGGGCTATCCCAATGAAGCTTCCATCCAAGTTTGGTGAAATTCCATCCAATAGTTCTCAAGGTATCTTGCAGACAAAGCCTGTATATACATGTACAAGCAGATGGACGGACGGACGAACACCGGACGAATGCAGGCACACACACCAAAACCTAGTCAAATGAGGGGGCTATCCTAATGAAGCTTCCATCCAAGTTTGGTGAAATTCTGTTCAGTAGTTCTCCAGATATCTTGCAGACAAGCCCTGTATATACATGTACAAGTAGATGGACGGACGGACACCGGACATGGATGAATGCACACACACACACCAAAACCTAATCAAATGAGGGGCTATCCCACTATAGCTTCTATCCAAGGGGAGTGAGATTCCGTCCAGTAGTTCTCAAGATATCTTGCAGATAAGGCCTGTACATACATGTACAAGTAGATGGATGGACAGACGGACACCGGACACGGATGAATGCACGCACATACACCAAAACCTAATCAAATGAGGGGGCTATTCCAATGAAGCTTCCATCCAAGTTTGGTGAAATTCTGTCCAGTAGTTCTCCAGATATCTTGCAGACAAGCCCTGTATATACATGTACAAGTAGATGGACGTTGGATGAATGCACACACACCAAAACATAATCAAATGAGGGGGGCTATCCCACTGAAACTTCCATCCAAGTGTGGTGAAATTCCGTTCAGTAGTTCTCAAGATATCTTGCAGACAAGGCCTGTATATACATGTACAAGTAGATGGACGGACGGACGGACACCGGACACGGATGAACGCATGCACACAAACCAAAACCTAGACAAATGAGGGGGCTATCCCAATGAAGCTTTCATCCAAGTTTGGTGAAATTCCATCTAGTAGTTCTCCAGATATCTTGCAGACAAGCCCTGTATATACATTTTTCAAAAGTGGAAGGCACGGGCACAGGGATTTATAAATCTCTTATCTTAAAAATGTTCCTAGAGACAAGTTTCGTATAGGGTTCAAATGGGGCCGCTATATATTAGCTTATGCCATGTAGAATTTCACGTGATAATGATCACGTTATCGGATGAAGTTTACTCCTTACCAATAAATCGCGTAAACTCCAATTTTTTGAGTACGCTATGATAGGTCTCAGATTAAATGGCAAGCGGAGTTTTGTTTGGAGTGTTTCATATTCCTCCTTCAGTATACGGGCCGCTTCAACATTCCTACGGCTATATTGGAGAACGAAGGGAATAAACTCTTTGTTAGCAACGTTACCTGGATCTATGTTCATACCAAAGGGTTGCCGTGTTTGAAGTGTTTTGATCCAGAAGGATTCACGAAGTGCACGGTGATTGTCAGTTTCTTCCTGTGTTGGAAATGTAGGAATTCTTTCTATTGGCATAATTTGAAAATGGTGCTGAAATGAATGTTCCGGTAGATTAAAATGCTCATTGACCGGGCCTTCATTATCTACTGATGTCTGATTTATGTCTGTTGGCACGATATCGAAGTTTATTCTTAGTTTCGCCTACATACTGTTTCAGGCATTTTCGGCACGTAATTAAATAAATTACATTCTCTGTGTCACAGTTTAGTTGATCCTTAAGCTTGTATTCATTTTTGGTCTGTTCGCTTTTGAAAGATGATTGTGTAGCAATTACTTCGTCCAGTTTATACTGAGGTTTTAGACATTTGGAGGTCTTACCATTGCCATGATTAGGGCGTTTATGTTTTATCCTTACCGGTTCTGACTCGCGAACGTCATTTATTTGGCAGTTTGTGATTTGGCGAAGTGTTTCAGATTTTATATGCCGTAAAAACCGGGCGGAATAACCTCTAGGTTTCAAGGCCCGAAATAGGATCGCACATGAGTGGTGAAAATACTGTATATCGCTTGAATTTCTATGGAATCGAATGATTTGAGATTTGATTATGCCCTTAAATATATGGGTCGGGTGAAAAGATTTGGCATGTAGTAGTTCGTGGGTATCAGTTGGTTTAAAAAAGACCTTGTAATCTAAATATCCAGTGTTCTGAAACCCAGGTCCCTTAAAAACTGTTAAGTCCAAAAAATCCACAGAAGAGTCATGCATAACTACTTCGAGTTTGATATTTGGGTCATGGTTATTTAGAGTTTCGAAAAATACTCCGAAATCTTCCTTGGAATGGTTATAAAGTACAAAAATGTCATCTAAATATCTGAGGTATAAGAGAGGCTGTTTATCTAATTTTCTAAAAGCCTGCTCTTCCCAATGAGCTACATAGATAGTGGCAAAATTTGGACTGAACTTTTTACCCATTGCACAACCACTAATTTGTTGATAGAACTGCCCATTGAATTCGAAGTCATTACCTTTTAGACTAATTTCTAATAATTCCAAAAGTTCTTCGTCTGGGCGATTGGGATCGGGAAATCTTTGGAAAGCATCTTTAACAGCTTGAATACCGTTATCAATGTCAATATTAGTGTACATGGATTCAATATCCATAGTGACAAGTAAGGTGTTGGGAGGAGCTTGGATGCTGGACAGTTTTGACAGGAAATCTTCGGTGTTTTTCAAATAACTACTATATCGGTTAGCGATAGGCTTCAAGTAGTAGTCAATGTATTCCGAAATGTGGTAAGAATTTGACCCACAGTCTGACACAATAGGGCACCCAGGGGGTGTAAGGTTATCTGCCCACTTATCTATAGGTTTATGAATCTTTGGTAAGATATAGAATTGTCTCGATCTTGCGTCTCTTTTGGGTGCTAAGTATTCAAACTGTTTGTTCGAAATGATTTGCCTCCTATTTAGATCTGCCACAATGTTGAGCAGCCTTGGATGATCTTGGGGCCATATTTCTCCATCCAGTTTTTTGTAATGTTTAGGGTTGCCAAGTAACCTTTGGGCTTCTTTGACATAGTTTCCCCTTGACATTATAACTGTAGCTGAGCCCTTATCTGCAGGTTTTAACACGATTGTGTGGTTTTTACGAAGTTTTGTTAAAGATTGGCGTTCATTGAAGGATAAGTTTGGAATGTTTCCGAATCGCCCATTTGAAATTAGGTCATTAATTCGTTCTGAAAGGGCCTTAACAGATTTTGGAATTTCTTGATCAACGTTTGGTGGTACATACCCAGATTTTTCGGTAAAGGGTGGTCTTTCTCCAGCTGAAAATCTGAAGCGGTCTGCTAGACTCACCCGACGATTGAATTCATTAGTGATCTTAGATGTTTGCATCATCTTCAAGATCCTCATGGTACTCATATGAACAGTCACAATCAAAGCGTGACTGAGATACATCATTCTTTAGATGACGACTTTACAACGAATATTATGGGTTAAGAATACTGATCAGCGATACGGATTTGATATTTTTGGAACATCATGATGTCTTGCCGGCATCATTGAAAACTGTTGACCGCTTCTCTCTTGCAGGAAACAAGCCTGTGTTTATGTATACTATGATTGTCTTTTTGAATTTGGTGCTAATACTGTTATGTGGAATATGGAATAGGTCTTTGGATTATGGACGCGGATATTCTCTAATGGACGACGGCTGGATTATGAATGACGGACTAGACGCTTGTAATGGTAGGACTGAGAAGATGGGACACTTCCAAACGCGCGTCAGGAAGATCTTCGTTGAATTTAAAGTCACTGATGAGAGCAATTTCTGATTGATGTACAAGTTGAGATCCTCCGAAGACCATAAAAGGAACGCCCGTCTAGCCGGGACATAATTTCGCCAGGTAGCGTCATCCCAGTTCAAACATTTCAGACATGTGGCCTGCCAATAACAAAGATGGCCTTTGCACGAGAAGCAGGTCGAATGGGAATCCAAAACAGACCAAGAATGCCGACAAGAACGGCAACGTTTAGAATTTTCAGGGACTGTACGATCAGACATTGTGACAAAATAATCTGCTAGTAGTTAGCTTCAGAAAATAACACTAGGTTACGTCTAAAACTAGATTTTAACAGGAACTCTTTTCAAACACGTCTACACGCTGGCAGATGCAGGAAGAAAGAGGCGGTATTCATGGCGGCACGTGCGCAGAGTAACACGACTGAGCTCCGTAAGGGGATATAACTTTTATTCTGCAATAGGATCTCTTAGGGAGGATATAGGCATAGCATGAGCAGGTGAAGATTTAAGCAATAAATATGTCCTTTCAAACTTTGTCGATTGTCGGTGAGAATTATCTACCTGGATCACTGACGGAAAAATAGGACGCTAGCAATTTTCGCAAACATTTTGTGTATACGTGAAACAAGATATCTTCACAAAAAAGTTATATATTATGTTGTTGGGTTATATTCTTTCAACAGTTGTATATTTCTTCACAATGTGTTAGTATTATGGATGAGAAACAATTGCATTTTCGGTTTTACGGCTGAAAAAATTATGTAACTTTTTTCACATGGCAGTGTGACTAACGTCACAAGACCTACGAAGTAGGGTTTTATATGATATAAGTGTGTACGTTGACCTAAGACTGACCATTTCCATGGTCGTAGGAGGCATTGAGACATATTTGTGCCAATTTCTAGGTCACCTATTTAGGTTGGTTGTTTGAAGTTTAACGTCACACCCGGCGACGATGATCCAAACAAACATACCCTAACAAAACCCTAACCCTAACTCTAACCTAACCAAAACTACCAAAAAAATTGAATTTCGAATTTTGAAAATTAGGCTCTACAGACACTGACCACAATGGATCCTCAGACAGCCCAATCCTATTTAGGTCAGAATTGGGTCAGAATGTAGGTTACATTGACCGTGACCTAATTAAGCGCATTTCCATGGTCTTAGGAGGCATTAGGACATGTTTTTGCCAATTTCGAGGTTTATAGGGCATCTAAGTATGTCAAATTTTCATCAAAAGTAGGTCAGCTCGGAACTTGGTGGTAACAGTCCCGTAATGCATGTTCATGCAAAAAATCAAGGTTCTGATGTCAACGGTTCTCCTTATCGACCTAATTAAGCGCATTTCCATGGTCTTAGGAGGCATTAGGATTAGCCACAACTGTTCCTATCAATAATAATGCATTCGGTTGATAGTCACACATGTCTTTCATTGATCTCCGTGTGCTATAACCCATACCGTATAAAATGGGGAAGGTCAGGTTCGATGTGAAAACGGCTCGTGTACAGCTAATCACCAGCACCGGAAACTTTAATAAAAGCGACAAGCGTGGCAAAGAAGGAATTAGCTTCCTAAAAATAACAGGTAAGGAGCATCAAAATGAACTTTAATACGGTACGGGTTATAGCACACGGAGATCAATGAACCACATGTGTGACTATCAACCGAAGGCATTATTGATAGGAACAGTTGCGGCTACATTAGGACACGTTTTTGCTAGTTTCGAGGTTTATAGGTCACCTCAGAACTTGCAGGTAACAGTCCCCTAATGCACGTTCATGCCAAAACTCCAAGGTTCTAATGTCAACGGTTCTCCTTATTTTGCCGGAGAAAGTATTCAGATGGACTGACTCATTACCGGAAAATTTGCAAATAAGAGCCTACTTCATAGAAATTTATTGAACAAATTTGCAATCGTTTGTAATGCTTTCCAGCATTTTTTATGACTAATGAAAATTACTGTGTGAATGATAAGTAGCTCGAAAAGTGCTGTATGAAGTTAAAATGCAACTTTGTTTAGGCAAAATGAACAAAATAGTGGTTTGGAAGCGATGTATGGATGCGGCTGAAGTAGAGAATGCTGGCATGACACGCAATATGCCGTTTTCCCTGGAGTGAACCGCCTCGACGGAGATTAATTGTTACCTCTGCAGGTGTTGTTTTAGAGGCCGTCAGCTAATCAACAATGTCAACATAATTGTCCAAGGCAATGATAATTCGTGTCAGCCAAATCTGAATTTGCTGGAATTGTCCAATGAGAAGCCACCATGTTTGTTGCATGTTCGATCCATGTTCTTCCTGAGTTGCTCCACCACTGTATGTCAGTCCAGGATACTGCAAGGGCAACATGTGCAGGAACAGTTGATTGCGCATTTTGATTGCATTTTTTCATGGCCTCTTCGGGTGATAGCCACAAGTGACACTTGAAAGTGGCAACAGTAGCAATAGGGACTGTGCCTTCAATCAAAGATTATATATTTTTACTACGAAAATTACCTTTGCAATTGCTTAATATCCTGGCTGATCAAGAGGGCTAGATCTCTGAGATATGTTATGGCAGGTCCCTTCAGCTGATATGTGTGACATTTGTTAAAATATTTATATTCTATACGTTGATAAATGTAGCCAGTTTACTGGCATAGGATCATTTTCCGAGGGGGATTCTCGAATTCATAGGACAGAGATCAATCAGAGATCTGGTGTTTCTACAAGCACTGTCAGTGTAAGCCAAACTTCAAGTACCAGTGGTAACTAGAGGTTCCGCTTTGACGCTTGGGTTGCTGCTCCGGCATGAAGCCTATGCTGGTTGTTTTTTTTAAGCAAAAACATACGTCTCCCCCAACCTCCCACCTTGCCTTGAGTGGGCACATAATTTACGGGAAAGTGCTATAAAATGAATGTAGCAATAAGTATCCTAAACAAAGCTGCGCATCTAAAAATATAAATTACAAAGAGGCGATTTTCATTGTTGCAGTAACCCAGTGAGGAGTCGGGATTTATATAGCAATGAGTGGATTGCCGACATCTACAGCGTCCAACCAATGAGAAATACACGTAATTGTGAAGCATCAACTATTTCGAAACTGATCACATTATAGGAAAGATGCAAAACATACAAGAGCCACACCTATAGTATACATGCTGTACCGTATAGAAGTTTCATGCATCTGCCTTCAGTAGTTTCCAAGATATGGAGTGAACAAAAATTTTACAGACAGATAAGCACATTTTGCATGAACCCACGCAACCACTAGCTCACACCAAAACCTAATTAGATCATAAGGTCATTTCAATGAAGCTTCCATCCAAGTTTGGTGAAATTTCATCCAGTAGCTCCCCACATATCTTGTAGACAAGAGTAGTCCTGTACATACATGTAACAAAGCTGGACATCAGAAACAGATGGATGCCCGCAAGCAAACCAAAACCTAATCAGATGAGGAGGCCATCACGATAAAGCTGCCATCCAAGTTCGGGGAAATTCCATCCATTAGTTCTTCAGATATTTTACAGATAAGGCTTGTCTATACATGTACAAGTAGACAGACGGATGAACACCTAACACAGCGCACACCAAAACATAATAAAATGCGGAGGCCATTCCAATAAAGATTCCATCCAAGTCTGGTGAAGTTCACCAGAGGCCATCACGATGAAGCTTCCATCCAAGTTCGGGAAAATTCCGTCCAGTAGTTCTCCAGATATCTGACAGACAAGGCCTGTCTATACATGTATAAGTAGATGGACAGGCAGACAGACAACATACCCAGACGAACGCATGCATGCATACCGAAATCTAATCAGATGAGCCCATTGCAATGAAGCTTCCACCCAAGTTTGGCAAAATTCCGTGGGGTAGTTCTCCAGATATCTTGCAGACAAGGCTTGTATATACATGTACAAGTAGACGGACGGACGGATGGACACGAACGAACGCTCGCACACACACACCAAAACCTAATCAGACGAGGGGCTATCCCAATGAAGCTTCCATCCAAGTTTGGTGAAATTCCGGCGAGTAGTTCTCCAGATATCTTGCAGACAAGGTCTGTATATATACATGAACAATTAGATTGACGGACGGACACCGAACATGGACGAACGCACATGTGCTATCCCAATAAAGCTTCCATCCAAGTTTGGTGAACTTCCGTCAAGTAGTTCTCCAGATTATATCTTGCAGACAAGGCCTATATATACATGTACAAGTGGATGAACGGATGGACGCACACCGGACACGGATGAATGCATGCACACATACACCAAAACCTGATTAAACTAGAGGTTCCGCTTTGACCCTTGAGTCGCCGCTCCGGCATGAAGCCTATGCTAGTTGTTTTTTTAAGCAAAAACATACGTCTCCCCCAACCTCCCACCTTGCCTTGAGTGGGCACATAATTTAAGGGAAAGTGCTATAAAATGAATGTAGCAATAAGTATCCTAAACAAAGCTGCGCATCTAAAAATATTAATTACAAAGAGGCGATTTTCATTGTTGCAGTAACCCAGTGGGGATTCGGGATTTATATAGCAATGAGTGGATTGCCGACATCTACAGTGTCCAACCAATGTGAAATACATGTAATTGTGAAGCATCAACTATTTCGAAACTGATCACATTATAGGAAAGATGCAAAACATACAAGAGCCACACCTATAGTATACATGCTGTACCGTATAGAAGTTTCATGCATCTGCCTTCATTAGTTTTCAAGATATGGAGTGAACAAAAATTGGACAAACAGATAAGCACATTTTGCATGGACCCACGCAAGCACTAGCTCACACCAAAACCTAATTAGATCATAAGGCCATTTCAATGAAGCTTCCATCCAAGTTTGGCGAAATTCCGTGGGGTAGCTCTCCAGATATCTTTCAGACAAGGCTTGTATGTACAAGTAGATGGACGGATGGATGGACATGAACGAACGCTCACACACACACACCAAAACCTAATCAGACGAGGGGCTATCCCAATGAAGCTTCCATCCAAGTTTGGTGAAATTCCGTCGAGTAGTTCTCCAGATATCTTGCAGAAAAAGTCTGTATAAACATGAACAATTAGATGGACGGACGGACGGACGATGGACATGGATAAATGCACACACACCCAAACCTAATCAAATGAGGGGGCTATCCCAATGAACCTTCCATCTGAGTTTGGTGAATTCTGTCTAGTAGTTCTTCAGATATATTGCAGAAAGGGCCTGTATATACGTATACATGTACAAGTACATGGACAGACGGATGGACACCGAACATGGACAAATGCACACACAAACCAAAACCTAATCAGATGAGAGGGCTATCCCAATAAAGCTTCCATCCAAGTTTGGTAACTTCCGTCAAGTAGTTCTCCAGATATCTTGCAGACAAGGCCTGTATATACATGTACCAGTAGATGAACGGAAGGACGGACACTGGACACGGATGAATGCATGCACACATACAACAAAACCTGATCAAATGAGGGGGCTATCCCAATGAAGCTTCCTTCCAAGTTTGGTGAAATTCCATTCAGTAGTTCTCAAGATATCTTGCAGGCAAGGCCTGTATATACATGTACAAGTAGATGGACGGACGGACATCGGACACGGATGAATGCATGCACACACACCTAAACCTAATCAAATGAGGGGGCTGTCCCAATGAAGCTTCCATCCAAGTTTGATGAAATTCCGTCCAGTAGTTCACAAGATATCTTGCAGACAAGGCCTGTATATACATGTACAAGTAGATGGACGGACGGACGGACACCGGACACGGATGAATGCACACACACACACCAAAACCTAATCAAATGAGGGGGCTATCCCAATGAAGCTTCCATCCAAGTGTGGTGAAATTCCATCCAGTAGTTCTCAAGATATCTTGCAGACAAGCCAAGGGGACGGACAGACATCCATCCATCCAGACAGACATCCATCCAGACAGACAGACAGCACAAACACTAGATGTCTCCCCCCAACATAGTTGGGGGAGACATAATGAGGGGGCTATCCCAATGAAGCTTCCATCCAAGTTTGGTGAAATTCCGCCCAGCAGTTCTCAAAATATCTTGCAGACAAGGCCTGTATATACATGTACAAGTAGATGGTCGGGCGGACGGACACCGGACACGGGTGAATGCACGCACACACACCAAAACCTAATCAAATGAGGGGGCTATCCCACTGAAGCTTCCATCCAAGTTTGGTGAAATTCCGTCCAGTAGTTCTCAAGATATCTTGCAGACAAGGCCTGTATATACATGTACAAGTAGATGGACGGACGGACGGACACCGGACACGGATGAATGCACACACACACACCAAAACCTAATCAAATGAGGGGGCTATCCCAATGAAGCTTCCATCCAAGTTTGGTGAAATTCCATCCAGTAGTTCTCAAGATATCTTGCAGACAAGGCAAGGGGACGGACAGACATCCATCCAGACATCCATCCAGCACAAACACTAGATGTCTCCCCCCCCCAACATAGTTGGGGGAGACATAATTAAACTCAACAAAACTCAGCTAGAAGCAAAAGATGTATTTTCTTAAAGCATGGATACATACACAACTGGCATTATACACCATTCAGGTAGCTTTCAGTATAACTTGTATAAATTTCATTGCAATAACAATTATATGCAGATAATATAATATTGCGTTTAAAGTTCTTCTGTCTTTGAAGAATTTTAACAAACACTTACATGATAAGTAAAATTACTGTGCATTACAACACTATTATATACTCAGGTCTAAAACATGAATACCTCAGAGGTCCAAGTATTTCCCCAAGGCTGGTGAACAGCTCAATTAAATTGGTCAACAAGCTGAAATTGTGATCATAATAACCAAACACATCCGATTGGAGAGAAAAACTGTCAGACAAAAGTCTTACGAAGGCCAAAGCTGTTCTGATAGTGTTGTGCACAATGGAGAATCTGCGCTGAAATCCAGACTCAAATTTTGTGGCAAGAAGCATTTGGTTATTGAAGAACAGAGGCAGACCATCTATCTAATACTGATCAAGTTGATGATCTGTTGTGAGATCGGAATGAACGTTTATCAGTGTGAAGTGGGATTTTGTGAACTAGGAAATGAAAATAAAATTTATTTCGCATGTAGGATCTTTGTGAACTGAAATTCTGTGTAAATACAGATATTATTTGGCATTGGGACAGTTTCTTAGTGAACCAGGAATGTAAATGGACCATCATAGTGCAAAACTGGGATGAACATCCCTCATGAACGACATCCGTCATGAACGATCATGTTAGAAACAATACAAGGAAGGAAGTCATGGATAACATACAAACAGGCCCCATACACTGATAGAGATGACATTTATTCAATGGCCCCACTAGTACACAAATCTGTTACCATGATCACACAAGTAGGAAAGCAAAATACATTGCCACGTCGGGAATGAAGTACTTCAAAGGAGCGAAACTGTTTATTTCAACATCTTGAGAATATTAAGAGGATTAAGTGACTTCTACAAATACAAATAGCACTTTATGCACATAGTGACATTGTTTTTGATTTTTACAATTCAAAGAAAAAATATTACGAATGCAGTGAAGATATTTAATTTGGAATATTTGGAATGCGAAAAATTTCAGCAACTACAAATTATATGTCATAGATCTGTGTATATAGGCACTTGAATATGCACAATGGTCAATATCGGCTAACTATAATCACCAGCCTGAATTGGTTAATGAACAATCATCAGCCTCTATGGTTGATGAACAATCACCAGCCTCTATAGTTGATGAACAATCACCAGCCTCTATGGTTGATGAACAATCACCAGCCTGTATTAGTTGATGAACAACCATTGGCCTCTATGATTGATGAACAATCACCAGCCTGTATTGGTTGATGAACAATCATCAGCCTCTATGGTTGATGAACAATCATCAGCCTCTATAGTTGATGAACAATCATCAGCCTCTATGGTTGATGAACAATCACCAGCCTGTATTGGTTGATGAACAATCACCAATCTGTATTGATTGATGAACAATCACCAGCCTCTATGGTTGATGAACAATCACCAGCCTGTATGGTTGATGAACAATCACCAGCCTCTATGGTTGATGAACAATCACCACACCAGCCTGTATTGGCTGATGAACAATCACCAGCCTGTATTGGTTGATGAACAATCACCAGCCTGTATTGGTTGATGAACAATCACCAGCCTCTATGGTTGATGAACAATCACCAGCCTCCATGGTTGATGAACAATCATCAGCCTGTATTGGTTGATGAACAATCATCAGCCTGTACTGGTTGATGAACAATCACCAGCCTCTATGGTTGATGAACAATCACCAGCCTGTATGATTGATGAACAATCACCAGCCTGTATTGGTTGATGAACAATCATCAGTCTGAATTGGTTGATGAACAATCATCAGCCTGTATTGGTTGATGAAAAATCATCAGCCTGTATTGGTTGATTAACAATCATCTGCCTGAATTGGTTAATGAACAATCAGCAGCCTCTATAGTTGATGAACAATCATCAGCCTTTATTGGTTGATGAACAATCATCTGCCTGAATTGGTGATGAACAATCACCAGCCTGTATTGGTTGATGAACAATCATCTGCCTGAATTGGTTGATGAACAATCATCAGCCTGTATTGGTTGATGAACAATCATCTGCCTGTATTGGTTGATGAACAATCATCAGCCTGTATTGGTTGATGAACAATCATCTGCCTGAATTGGTTGATGAACAATCACCAGCTTGTAATGGTTGATGAACAATCATCAGCCTGTATTGGTTGATCAACAATCACCACACCAGCCTGTATTGGTTGATGAACAATCACTAGCATGTACTGGTTGATGAACAATCACCAGCCTGCATTGGTTGATGAACAATCATAAGCCTGTCTTCTTTTACGAACAATCACTAAGCTGTATTGGTTAATGAACAATAACCAGCCTACATTGGTTGATATACAATCATTATTCTATGCTATTTCACAACAATGAAAAGCAGCAGCACCCAGCCAATACTCACAACATGCAAATGAATGGATAAAAAAGTTTAACTAAATATACATTGCGCTAGTATCATTTGTAGATAAACAGACATACAATCTACCGGGGGGACATTCAGGTATTATGTACACAAAAAGATAGTGTTTCCTTACCACCCCAACTACAGGCAAACCAGTGCAATATCCAAACCCAATACCCCTCCTCTTCACTTCACAACTCCGCTCTTTCACCTTATGAATACATAATACCTGAAAGACCCCTTGAGCAATCAGTCATTTCTATAATGGACATAAAATATACTGGAGGGGATGAGTTATACATGTACATGTACATGCATAAATAATCATATGATATAAAACTGTTAGTATGAAGTAAATGACAGGACTTTTACATCTAAAATATCTCTTATCTTAAAAGATGAAAGTCACGTATCGTATTTCAGAGAGAATGCTGGAAGACCTGAAGTTCATATCTACTGTACAACCTCTCTGTGTATACACAACTCTAAGAAAGGAAATCCCAAATCCTGAACTCCTCAAATAGCAATGCTACGGTGATCTCTGAAAGGGGAGATTTTCATCCTACAATCAATACAATATTGTACACATCTAAAATACACCAGATACCAAAACATTCTAGCTGAGACAGATGTCCTGGAACATAACAGTTCATGAGAATGCTGAAACAGGATGCTTGAGCCATATTTGTTTTTCAACACAGAATCCAACATTGAAGTGTTGCGAAGCGTTGAATTAGAGCATCCACTGGATCATGCTTCCTTACTGTTTCCCCCAAGAATATTTGGTAATGTAGCAGTCAATGGTGGTCCAACTGACACTCAGATACTAAAATGATGAGCAAAACTGAATTTTTACCCAGTTGTTCATAATACAATCACTTCAGCCAATACAAAATAATTCCTAGAAATAGTCTTAATTCATTCAGCCCCAATAGACATTGAACGGTATGACATCACTGCACTGCATTGCGGGCATATGTGAAGTATAAATCTGCCATCTTTGGATTACACAGGTGGAAACTGTCATTCAGTTGGCATGGATACACAATGCATCATGGGATAGAAGGATAAAACGTCAACAGGTTTCACGGCCATTGTCCAATACATTTTGCAACTCTCTGGAAGATGCTCGCCAAAAATGTGAATTTATTGGGTGTGCGACTTGGAAGCTTGTTTCTAATTTGATTATTTGGTCACGAATGTCTTCACTTTTATTGTCATATGAAACTGTTACAGAGCTCAGTGTGCATATACAACATTTTGAATACCCCAGTGAATTAACACATTCATGCTCATCTTCAACTCTCCCATACCCCTTGACGGGACGGGTCTCTATTTCGTATGTACTATTTATCAATAAAACAATGACGTTTAATGGATACATTTATCAAAGAATGAAGAAAAAATTTTGCGAAAAAAAAATCAAGACTGGAGGCAAAGGTTTCATGGTGTGAAGCTTTCAATTTGGAGGTGTGACTAGCTTGAATGATTTACATGTTTTCCACCTTGAGTCGCAACAATTATTGTGAGGTCACGGTAGTAACGTTATTCCCATTGTTGACGTCACATGAATGCATTGCTTCCAGCGTGTGTTTATGAATGAACCAATGAAATCATTCGATTTGGGGGCCGCATCAGGATACAGTGTTTTCCATAAAAAGGTTAGGTTTCTGTTTCAAGCATTTCTTTAGGCAGATACTTCCAGCTTTATTTCCCTTAAAAAATTAAATTAAGAAACAGGGACTTCATCCAATCTATTGTATTCCATGAAATCTCAGTTGGACCTCTCTAACTACAACTGCACTAAGGCTTTCCAGTATGATGGACTGAAGCTACCAGTCTCCTTCTCCCACCAGTTATTGTAAAAACATGATTATACAAATATATGAGTATGCATGTATATTAATATCAAAAGAGAAATACCCCAGTCTCTGTTAGGGAAATACTTTCATGTGAATAGATGAAGGTATGGAATAGGACAGTAAAGCCTGTCTATACAATACTTATAGTAGTCTAGTATATGCAAGGGCTGTAATAATTCAATCACATCAAACCACACTGCTATGTATATACACCTCATATTTACCCCAATAGTTTTTGATTTAATAAAGTTGCAATCTGGTCTGGGAATGATTGGATTATGAGACACCTGAACATACAAGGTTTGATTGACCGTATGATTACAGGTCACTCTCCCCATACAAGGCCACTGAGAACGACTTATAGTCTAGGGCCCCTGGTTCAGCTCCCTCCCCGGTGTAGGGGGTCATCCTCTGGATGCAGTACTCTGCCTGTTCTGGTGGTAACTCTCGTCTAAGAACCTCTGCTGTCACATAAGGCTGCAAAATTAAAGGTTATAGTTAGGACATTACAGAATTAAATCAACTATTTTAAATTCCTATTATTAATTAGGTAGATATCGATACATCATGTAAAGATCTATTGTCCAGACCTTTTTCAGTTGAAAAGCACTTGGTCTACACCCATTATTGTCCACAGACTTTCGCGATCCTTTAACAGAAGTAGTGACCACTGAAGGTTGCCCTTTCCATTTCATTCAGTTGCTTCGGTGGCTCATAGATCTGCTGTGCTCAACCAATAAAAATGTAGCGTTCTCATATAAGGTATAATTAGATAGTCATGATATACGTCGGCAATAATTTACAAATTTTATAACATTGAGTAGTCTACTCAATCTACACAGTAGACCGTGGAATTTCTCATATAAAATCAAGTATCTTGATGGAAATCAATGCAACGCTATTGCTTGGTGATATCAAATTACTCCAAGTCAATCAGTTATTACTAACACAAGCTATTGATATGAGATGATACATAGCGGCAAATATGGAATATTTGATTACTCATTTAATGGAGAATCAAATATCACACCACTACCCTCTTAACTCACCAAGTTTGAAGTTCACCCAAGATGTTGATCAAATGAGGAATTAGGCAATAACTAAAATGTGCGGTATGATCCTGAGATCTCTTGAGTCCTTCAGGTCAGACAGTCCACAAAAATTTAAAATTTAGGAATATTTTTTTACATTTTTCAGCTAAACTTGCCTTCACGATAGGGTGGATCTATCACTGGTCTGTGAAGTTAAGGTTTAGCTTAAAAATGTAAAAATTATTTGTAAATTTTTATGCTACAAAATTTACTTCACTGCCCTCTGTGTAGAATACCATGTCTTCATGATTGGAAGAAAACCGAGCCAAGGAGAAAGCCATGAGCAGAAAGACCTAGTTACATAATCAGAGATGATGGGAATATGAGTCAGATATGTCCCCCCCGCTTCTTTCATTGAGTAAAACGATACCTATGCTATTTAGGGCGAAGTTGCAACAGACTGTGTGGTGTGATATATTGAACAGAAGTAAAAAGCCTGATCAGACATGCAAAGCGCAGCAAGGTTTGATGCACATACCGAACAAGCATAAGAATCTGAATGGTAAATTTGCACCAGTAGTCTGTTATTGACATGACTGAGTGGGTGATAACTCTGAGCCATAAGGATTTGCCAAATGAAAGCAATATCATGCGGGAATTGGTCTCTGCACTGGTTGCGAATCAAGGAATCGTCCAGGTAAAATGGTGTTTGATCACTAATTGTGCAGAAACGGATGGATCACCTTTTGTTAAATACCCAAAGCGAAGTCGAACAGAAGTAACCGAAGGTAGGACAGATAGATCGGGATATGCAGATAGAGATCCCTAAGATCCAATGAGGTGATTCAAACCACCCTAGACTGGAAGGGCTCCATGTGGAAATGTGGAGGAGGTGCAAGAAGGTCCTTGTTGAGTCTGTGAAGGTTGATAATCAAGCACATCTCCAAGGTGTCTTTTTTGGTACAAGAAAGTCTGGATAAGGTTTCCACACTTCTTGAAAATATTTTTCTTGAACTTTCAAGGACTTAACTAAACTTTTTTTTTATGACTTTCAAGCATCTTTCAACTATTACACACAAAAATTTCTTACATTCTCACTACTTGAATGCTCACAAACGGCATACAATAAATAACACACCCAGCAACATAATAAGAGAATTTTTTTATCGGGCTAAAATTCAAGGACTTTCCAGGACTGGCAGACAAAAACCTGGAATTTCAAGTACCGTACTTTCAAGGACTGGAAAAATTCAAGGACTTTTCAGGTTTTCAAGCTGCAGTGGGAACTCGGATGGAGAAAGAAACAGGGGATCATGTCTGAAACTGAAATTCTATCATCACAGCTTTCTGACAAGCTGGTCTACATACAGCTCTTTGAATTAGCACAATATACTCTGGTTGTATGGAAATACAGGGCAGTTTTGAAGCAGGGGTCAAAGGGTGATTCCACGGGAAATTTCACGGGGTCTGGACTACCCATGAATCCAGCCCTATGTATTGCCAATTCCACAAGACCCTCTGAAGTCTCCCTCCAACTGGAAGAGATGAGGGTTCGATGGGGCCGTAAACTGTAGTGTTCTGTGGGCGAGTAACCTGAACAGCAACATGAGGAGTCACTGGAACGGAAGGTTGTATCATTCATAAACCCGGATCAAGAAACTGAAGTAGAGTAACATCGCGCTGATAAGGATGACTCGGAGTACAGGAAGTTAGATAACGATTTACAGAAACCTGTGTATCCGAGACATGAGAGCATCCGGTTTGTTTGTGGATTTCCATAACCAGTAACAGGAAACAACATAACCTGATAATTAGACATTTGAAAATGCACAACATAACCTATATCATACCGTGAGAACCAGGAAGAATGTGCTGATAATCACACTGATTCATAATTCCAGCCATACCATAGTCAGCAGTCATACCTGAAGCATGGCTTGTAGATGAAGCTGGTACATGTAGATATAATACACTGGATGTGGAATGAGCATGATGCTGTAAATCCAGAAATCGCCAACCTGGAAGTCACTACTGTCCCCAAAGAAATTAACTCCAAAACCTCATAATTTGGACACAAATTGATATTTCATCTCATAAACAGCTGACAACTGCAGCAAACTTTCTATGTACAGGTGTACATGTAGAAGGCCTACAATTTTTCCATAATTTGGACAAAATTTAATATTTCATCAAAAATAGCATATAGGTACATCCTCTAATCATAAGAAACATGTACCAAGTTTCATAGTCATCCAGTGACAGCTGACTACTGCAGCAAATTTACCATGTACATCATACATGTGCACTTCAGCTGAACAAAAAACTTTAGATTTTAGCATTGGAGCTCCAATAGAATCCCCTGGAGTAGTGCAATAACTGACCCCCCCCCCCCCTGTTGGGATACCCACTGCCCATATTTTTTTTATATTATTTTTTTCTGAATTATAAATTATTTTTTTTAAAGTTGATAAACCAAACTTATCATTTCCACGAAGGGGACATTGACACCAACCAAGACATCCTCTTTCCCCCTCTCACAATATCTCCCATTACTTCGTAAGGCAAGATAAAAACGTTCACCTGCTAAGATTTAAGATACTGAGAAGCAGTTGTCAGTGAAGTCAGGGTCAGGTTTACAGGGGCAACAATATGGAAAATTAACAGTACACATACCTTGTCACCAGCCAGAATTTTAAAGGACTGCACGACTTGCTCAGCTGTATCAGTGTCTGTTGTCTCTGTAGTCATGAAGTCAAGGAAGGCATCAAAGGTGACATGGCCTGTACTATTTGGGTCAACAGTAGACATTATCCTCTGGAAGTCTGCCTCACCCTGAGAAAACATATAATATCATCAATTATAACAGGTTTATGGGTCAAACCAAACAACTATTTTTTTAAACAACAGTTTTCATTTTCTACATTTTTACAACAACAATGCCAAATTCTACCGAGATAGCTGAACTAATATTCAAAATGTAAATTGTTTATGATTTATTCTCATTTCAATAATTATCCTTTCTGCTCCAAAACATTAAGGTTATCAAATGTTGGAGAATAGATCCCTCATCCCTTCTTGATCCCTCTCAGTTATTGGCCAGGAAGAGTTTGATAGGTGCCCAGACAGACCCAGTCCACTACATATCCCAGGAAAGGACGGCCTGTTTCCTCCCCTCCCCAGTAAACTAGTGAGTGCTTTGAAACAGATCAGAAACTTTTGCACAAGAAAACCTAAAATTATCGTTCATCCATTATTTCTTGGTTTCACTGCTTCCAAAAATGTTTTTTAGGAGTCTGTATGCTTGGGTCAAACACCCTCACCCTCCCTGATGGTCAAACCCTCACCACCCCCCCCCCCACCCCCATGCTATGGGCATACACAATTTATGGATGCACCCTAAAGAGTACAAACCTTCAAATTGAGCTCAGTTGTGAAACGTTTCACCAAGCTAGAATCGGACTATGTGAGGGGATGATATCAGGACAAATGTGTAAGGTAGTATTTGTGTTTGTTTGAGAAGTGTTATCAAATGAGAGGATCATGCCAGGATGACTTACCTGACTGTCTTCTCTGATATTGTAACCCAGACTGACTAAACACGCCTTGAACTCTTTGGGCTCCAGATATCGATTCTTGTTCTTGTCAAAGTGATTAAAGGACTGATTAAACTCCTTCATCTGTGCCTCACTGATACCCTTGGAGTCCCGTGTTAATATCTGGTTCTCCACCTCATTGATGTTTCTCGCTATTGCTGTCAACAACTGCTCCCAGCCTACACGTAAAGTCTGAAAGAGAAATATTGACAATGAAATTTACAAGATCCTTATGGGCTTTAACATATGCCCATGCACACCTTTGACTGCAGAAACCAAAACTTAAAACACAAAAATTAATAGATAATCTAGCTATAATCATTCATTTAATATCTTAAAAAAATGAATATCACCTAGAAAAATATGTCACTGTCATCTTCAATAAACTATCCATCTCCAGTTGCATATACATGTAGTCTGAAGTTTGGTCAACTTGAATACACATTGAATAGTGTAGTGTGAATTTGGAGAGCCTAACCATCCCTCAAGATATTGCAATAACTAATTTCACCCTGATAAAATAGGTCAAGGTCATTCAAATTGAAAAGTTTCTAGTCAATCACCAGTTGCATTTATAGTATGAAGTTGGAGAGCCTAGATGTTATCCTTCAAAAGATATCAATAATATCATAATTTGATCTTGATAAAATAGGTCAAGGGCAGTCATCTTCAATAGGACTTATCGCCAGTTGCATATGTTATAAGAATTTGGAAAGCCTGGCAATAATCCTTTAAGAGATATTGCGTTAACATGCAAGATGAGCACATAGATGGACAGACCACCCAGACAAAATTCTTAGTCCAAAATTGGTCAAAAGGTAAAAATCAATAGGCTTCTTCGCTATCACAATCCACATCTCTGAATTGACTTATAGCATAAACATAACAATTTTCAATGATCTACTGATTTTCAGTCACAAAACTTGACCTTTGACATTTTGACCTCAAATTGAGAAATAGGTTTCTCTCTGCGCTGAGCAAGGTATAGGCAAAGTTTGGTACCAATCCAGGACCTGGTACTGGCGATATTATGCACAGCTTATGGACGGACAGTCAGAAATCATGATCAAAATATAGGAACTTTATCAACAGGTGTCTCAATACTTATAACTAGTTGTTCAATGTTATTTTCAATCTCTCAAAAGAGTGTGTTTTATCTCACTGATCATCAGTACTCACCTCCATGGTGTATTGAGTATATCTGTTCTCAAATATCATAGCCTCCTGAACCTCCTACAAAATAACACGAGAAGCAATTACATGGGAACATTATGGAACACCTGATCTAACCTGAATACAGTAAGATGATTGAGCTAATACTTGAATGCTACCATGAAAGACTTCTAGGCTAGAAAAAGCTGCTAAGAACTGCAGCAGTTGTTACCAATAAATAAAGTTAAGAAGTTGTTATCTATAAGAAAGTTTATATCGGGTTACTATTCGAAACTTTTAAATATCACTGAGACAAAAGATCAGTCGATATTGGTCACCAGAGATGACCTAGAATTCATTCAGTTAAGACTAAAGATCTGGCCATCATGCAAGCAGGATTAAGATATGGACGTACTTGATGGTATATCTCTAACTCATCCATATTGGGTTTGTATTCACCGACGACCTTGTCGTACTGCCTGAATGAACTCAATTGGTCCTCTAGAGTACTCTTCCCCTGTAGACCGACAGAAGCCACAGCGTCCAACTGGGTCTCGACCCATTGTCCCACTGTATTAGCCTTGTTGGCGAATTTTTGACGATGCCGTTCGTTGGTTTGCTGTCTTTCCATCTCCTGTCTAAGAAGTTGATCTCTCTTGGGCTCCAGTTGTTTCACATCTCCCCACTTATTGGCAATGTCCTGTTCATTCAATACAACATGGATATGATGTTCTCCTATCACTGGGTGACATGTTAGAATTGCTGAGTGCGTGAGTGTATCACATAACGATATGGCTTGGAGGCTACCCCACACCATTCATGTAATTGTACATCTTCAATTTCACTGTGTCCACACAATCCATGTTGAATCATGAAAAATACAACTAATAATAATAATAAGCTTTATTTCAAGAGGGTGGTACAATACTCAGTCAGCTGCAGGCTGATCTTCCCTGGGGCCCTCACTCGCACACACATGCACAGAATCAGCATCAATAGACAAGAATATTGAGAGACATTTATCCAGTAAAAGAAAATAGAACTAATCAAACATTTTTCATACATTGAGTTCTGAATCTCTGCACTGAGGAAGCACTACGGCATTCTGGTTTTAGTGAATTTCACAAAACTGAACCAGAGTATGACAGAGACTTTGAATAGTTCAGAATGTGGAAGGGGAATTTAATTCCACATCTTTAATTAAAGTTTTTATCAAAACTGATTGAATCACTTTTCTTGTTCGATTATAGATGATAGCCCATAGATGACTTACAAAAGGTGGACACACAAACACATGGTTTCACTTCGCATAACTTTGGAAAATACAATTCCACAGCATACCTGTGGATTCAATGTCGTGTATGGGTTATCCGCGGGAGCTGTGCGGTGTTGCTGAACCTGCTTAGCAAGGGAGGTAATTCCATTAAATTCCTCTTCTGCCTGTGAAAGGTTCGCCTTGAATGACTCGTGTGCATTCATAAGTTCCTACAACAAGAAAGAAGTAACTAAAATTAATCTGGACAGCTTGACTATGTTTTAAGGTATGGAGGTAAAGAGATATGCAAAGGTTACTTCGATAAACCTGGATCCATCTCAAGTAGCCTACACGTACCCTATACATACTATATTCACCAAACAATACTCAAGTCTTGCTGTTTCTGATGAGATCCAACTGCAGGCATGGGAATTGGCCTCCAAGAAAAAGTCTGAAGTTATCCCAAGTACCATCCATGTGCCGGGGCAAAGCCCCTGCATGCGAGCATGTAAAGCGTGCAAGCGGGGGGAGAGCACGAGAGGGGGGCTGCGGGCCCCCGCTCGCCCGAAAGGATATTTGCTATTTTTTATATATTACACAACACTATTTTAACTGATGAAGCTTAAAAGTGTCAATATTGTAACTAAACTTGACATACAGTGAGGCAGTTCTGTGATCCAGGAACATATCAATGTAATTATCATTCTTCAGCCGTCCATGTCATTAAAATATGATCATTTCCCTCACAAAAATGGCTTCGGATCGCTGAATTATTCGCGCCATCTTTCAGGGCATGGTGCATAAATTATATTTTCAGTCACCATTATGTAACTTTGTAATGAATGACAACATAATGTTCATCATCTACACGCAAAACAATCTAATTGACGACTTGGGGGCCCAAAAACATTCGTAAACCTGTCGTCGCTACCACAGTAGCATGCATTAAGCTTCTGAGGGTTCCCGACTTACAGCTATCAAGTCAGCCTCGTTCTGATCGAAGGGGATTTCCATGTGCTCCAGTCGGCGTGAGAAAAATTGTTTTTCTGTTAAGCAAATTTGGGATTAAATTTATCTGAGACTCTGTGGTTTGTAACATTTGGTGATACAATTACAATTTGTCCAACAAACAAGTTCATTCACTTATCCACAAGGGCAATCACTCGACAACTTACGTTCGCTTACAACAACAACAACACTGTTATTGCATAGTCGGGAAACAAATCTTAGGAGACATTTTTCAATGACAAGTTTGCACTAATTACGAGCGTGATATAAAAAGTGCACCTCACAACAAATTTAGGCGAGCAGTACGTGCAAATGAAGCCCGGTCTTTCTTTCACTTTCAGCCGAACCCTTCCACATCATCCCAAACACATGGTGTACGTGCAGAGATCTGAACAGAAATCCACGGGCTGAGAGAACTAGGATACATTCTCCATGACTGGGTACTTTCCCGGTCCACCCTCTGTAGGCTGGGCGATTTATTAAATTATCGATGCGCGAAGAGTGATCAGGGGAATTCCCAAATAGAACAAACCGACTATGAACACATTTTTTAACCCAACAGTGAGGGAGACGAGCATACAGAGCTTACCACCTCCCCTCCTTGTATGTTTCAAGATATATTGTAATAACATTAATGGTTAACAGACATCATGTAATTGCACTTCAGATAATAAAAAGGTCAATGTCAGACATCTTAGGGTTCTTCTCAATAAAAAAATTCATCTGATATAAATATAGATAGGCTAGTTCTAATCCTTTGAGAGATAATATGCTGAAAGCATTGAATCTGCTCTCACCATACAATTTGACCATGAAACAAGAAGTCAGGAATGGACTGACTGACAGACAAACAGACTGACGATGACAATACCATCCATTTACGTCTTCTTTCTCAAGATATTGAGATATATTAGATATTATAAATAACAACTCAAAGTGATATGTGAAGAAGGCACTGTCAGAGTGGCATACTGACCTGTATTTCTTCTGTGGTGTGGACGATGAACATGTCCATCAAATCTTCCTTCACTCCATCCATCCAGTTATTGAAAGGCTGAAATGGGATATAACAGGTCAAAAGGTCAACTCCCTAGCATTACACAATGATTACTGATGAAGTTCACTTTTCAACTCTGTTATTCAAACACAGAGAAGAAGTAACATTCCCATTATTCTTTCAAATTAAAGAAAATCCATATAAAGGAAAAAATGAGGAAAAATATGACACTTTGCAGCTGGTGCCATCGAGAATATTATCAGATGTAAGCCATTTTTGCTGTAATTCCGGTGATTGGATTATTATAGTACCGATGTGCACAAGCTGCTAAGAAATAATCTACAGAACTCAGCAAGTGAAACAACTCAATATTGATAATATAATAGAAAAAAAACAGGAGACTCTCAATAAGATTATCACATGTAAATGCATGTCACTAGACATGTGATGTATGTTACAGTCAAATTATGTTGCTATGTGATGACCTGGATACCAGTGTTACTTACAGCAGCTCTCTTGGCAAACTCCAAATGAAGTTGATCCACGGTTTCTAAAGTCTTCTCGGTTTCCTATAAAATTCAGGTCTACGCATTAGAATTACACATTAGAATTCAGCATCAATAAAAGACTTGAACTTTGAAACTGGATTTTAATACAAATGAGGTCCCCTGACATTGAAACAATTGATTTGACTTATAACCCTAATGTTCAGTACCTGGCATGGAGAGCAATCCCAAGTGAGATCATGTGGCAAGGTATCCAAAATTACCGAATTTGTCCTAATCCAGCCAGGTTTCAGAAGTTATTGTCTGGAAACAAAATTTTAACTTGGCCCACAGGTGGCATTACCTATAGGTGGATCGGCACGAAAAATAATCCCAAGCGACATCTTGAGGCAAGGTACCCACACACCACATTTGGAAAGAATCTGTTCGGGGTTTCAAAAGTTATGTCCAGAAACAAAATTTTAACTTTGTCCCTAAAATAGTTTTTGCCCACTTTCTAGTACCCCATGTGGCCACCATCTTGAATTTTCCCATTAACTGTTATGCAAATAGGCTCAAAACGACCCAATATGACAAACTAAAAAATCACGCAGTGTCAACTCTCAATTTCTTGCCATTTTGGACATAGCCAAAAGTTTGTTAGGGGCGGTGCCATATTGCTTCTCCCCGTAGGGTTTAATATAACCTTCACCTAAAGGTCTTACGTGATATATGTTACGGTAATTTCCCTATTAATTCGCGATGTAGTGATGAAACTCAGCACTCCAAAAATTGGCTACTTTCGAATTATTTGTTGAGCGAATTCTAGAAAAACGCGAGTGTTCGAATTAAATGTCGCGCCGACTTTCACGGAGAATCCAAAATGGCGGACCGCTTCGCCGTGGTTGTAGTGATCGTATTTATTATCGTGTATTAACTTTGATATCTCATCAGTTTCCATAAAATGCAGTGTATGATGTCAGAAAGTCTCCTCTACCCTGATAAAGGCGTCTAATTTTATTCGAGGAAGTCGAGCATATTTATCGTGTGACAAGTTCAGCACGATCATGCAGATTTTTGAGCTGACGTCCGCAAATTCGCGTCCATAATAACATCGTAAAAGTAGGCCAAAACATTGAACGTATTCCTTCCTTTTTGTTCAGTATTAGCTATGATCTATATTATGAAACCTAACTGACATGGAATTGAATGAATATTCTGGAAATATAAAACTATACACATATTAGAGTATTCCATGTTCGAGTCGTTCGGTATGTCGACGTTGTTGTTGTGAACCCTGAAAATGAACCAACGGCAAATTTGTGTAGGATTGTATCACGAAGTTTTAGACAGATTAGCGGACTGTCATAGACTTTTTGGTCTTCACTGTGCATGATTTTACACACACCATCCAGGACTTGAATAAATATCCCGGACCTATGACACGAAATTAATGTTGAATTAACGGCGGATTGTACAAGAGAACCGAGTGTCAGTCGGCAATACACGTTTCGATTGGTTTGTTTCAAGTATGAGAATATCTATTACGGTACCGGTACTGTAACAGTTTACTAAAAGTAAAAGTCGAAGTATGATATCGTTCTGAATATTAATTAAATACTGGTATGTTCTCATCTCCGAAACTTTACCTAATGCCATTTAAATGTTTCTCAAATTTGTTTAGCATATAGAGTAATGGAATGGCGATAGCGATGTTTTGATTCTTAGTGTAAAAATGCGCGGTGTAATTCCAAAGAATTTTTGATTGCTGGAATTTTGGTAAGTTCGTGGGTATTCGTAAGAAATATTTTCATTCACAATAAAATATTTATCAAAACCGGAAAGAGTAAGTCTTTATGATAATATTTGAACAAAACAGAGCACATGCAGAGATGATTGTTGTCGGCGCTTCACATCGCAAAATTTGTTTGTGTCTCCTGGTGGGAAAACTGACGTTTGTCAACTGTGTGATTTCCTGTCAATGTTTCATTAAACGATAGATGCAATCAAAAATCAAACATTTATAAACAATGTTTCTATTTGTTACCAAATCAAACCTGTTTCAATTCATGCCTAATAATCTCCGTCAGGAAGATGATACAACGTAGAAAACGGAAGTTAAAACTAAAAGTTAGCTCCCCTAGCTGAGAGTTGTCCGCCCCTAGGAGAGCTCTCCCATCCCATTCCAGCAGGATTACTATATAGGCTCTGCACCAGCCATACTCGCCCTCTATTCTCATTATAATTACCGAGACCTGTAGTGTTTAAGGCCGGCATGAGGGGACGGAGGGAGGGCCAATCAAATTGAAACAGGTTTGATTTGGTAACAAATAGAAACATTGTTTATAAATGTTTGATATTTGTAGCCCAAATCTTAAACCTGTTTCAATTCATGCCACAGTACCAACATATGGAGGAGGGAATCTCGGCCTTGTGGTAACTCCCATAGCAGACTAGTAATCGCTGGAACGACACAGACATGGGTATAAATCTGAGACATTATTACTCAACAAGTTAAACCCTGGTCAAAGACGCATAGGGTAATTGAAGGAATTGATACAGTTCTACTTATCTTCTGATTGTCTCCATCCATGTAGCTGTGCTCGTGGCGTGGTACACAATTCCACCAAGTTGTCAGGATACCCGGGGCAACATCGGCAGCAGAAGGTCCTACTTGGTAGACACTGTATGACTAGGAGGGAGTCAAAACGCACAGGCCGTTGCATACAGGGAGATCCTTGGTCGACCATAAGTCAGGGGAGAGCGAATACTGGCTGAGCTTAGAGGGTCGCCAAGTCCACACCACTCTCAGTCCGCAAGCTTCTTGAGGTCAACTCACCATACTTGGAGTGATGAACGATGCGTTGGAATTGACCGTGCTTGCTCCCTGGGTCCTGCTACACATTCGTCAACCCTCTGTACTTGCGTCACTAATGTTGACCCTAGGACTGGAGCAGGTGTCTTTTGAGTTGAAAGCACAGAGGACCCAGCTGAGATCATCTAGAAGGAAGTCAGTTTCTGAAAGACACAAGCAAACCGCAATTAAGGCAAAGTTTTACACTCACCATGGTGTCAGGCCTTCATATTGATGAAATGAGCATCCCCGGCCGGCCATCTGACTTATTACTTCCTTCTAGCATGTGTTTCGAATGGGAGATGAGATGACATGATACAGCAAGTTGTCTGATTTGCTGTGGTGATCCAAAATGCCGCCCCCCCCCCTTTTTTTGAAATTTTTACTGGACCACGTGTTGGGCGGCTACCAAAGGCCCAAGCGTGGTCACACTATCTGATTGGAGTGACACATCTCTCAGATAGAAATTGGTGAACGTGGAGTTCGCCGTCCAGGCACAAGACTGGACAATGTCATGGATGGACAAGTTCTTCCATAAAGGCCATGACGTAGCAATGGCTCGGATTTCATGTGAAGAAGCAGTAAACAGTGGAGGGGAGTCAATGGCCAGTTGATAAGACCACTTAATGGTTTTCTTCAGCCAAGCGGCAATGGTATTTTTTGTAATGTCACGCCTTGCAGATGGGCGAAGGGACAGAAATAACAAGCGCCGAGAGCCGCGAACGGGGTCGGTACGAGTAAGATAGTGGCGGATGGCTCGAACCGGACATAACAGAAGATCGTCCTCGAGACCATGTACAAAGTCTGATAATGCAGGAATGGAGTACGAGCGTTGAGCACACGGACCGGCACGAACAGACTCATTTTTGGCAATAAATTCTTATAAAGTCTTATAAGACACAGCTTTAATAGACGCGGATTCTAAGGGTTCAAAAGGTGGATGAATCAGAGCACACAGAACCACACCAATATCCCATTTCGGTAACAGTTGCCGAGTACGACGCGACTGTAAAGCGAAGGCGCGAATTAGCGCAGAGATATTATCATTAAGGCTAATTTCAGTACCCGAAGTCAGCCGTAACACCCTAGCCAGAGCAGATCGATACCCTTCAATGGTGCTGATTTGGAACTTCTTATCACGGTGAAGGTGAAGGAGAAAGTCAGCTACTAGGGAAACAGAGGCAGAGTCGGGATCGGCATCATGTTCTCGGCACCAGGAGACGAAATAGGCCCATTTCGCCTGATAGAGCTGCGATGTGGAGGATCGGTTGGCTGAAACCATCGTCCGTGCAACCTCTGCTGAAAATCCTTGGAGTGAGAGTGCATTCTGGATAGTCTGCAGACGTGTAGGTTGAGCCACCGTGGGTTGTGATGGAGAATCCCGTGCGGTTGACATAACAGGCTGGGCCAAACTGGGAGACAACGTGGTGGAGCAGTGAGGAGCGGGATCAGAATCGGGAACCACTGTCGACGAGGCCACCACGGAACTACGAGCAGAATGATGCAGTCGTGTCGAGAAATCTTTTGAAGAACTTCCAGAATCAGGGCCATTGGTGGGTAGGCATAAGCTAGGAAGTTGTCCCAGTTGATGGACAGAGCGTCGATGGCGAAGGCTCGAGGATCCAGAATCGGACTGACGAACAGGGCTAACTGGGCGTTGTTCCTCGTCGCAAACAGATCGATCAAAGGAGACTCCCAAATGCTGCAAATCTGTCGGAACACCTCCCGATGAAGCTGCCACTCTGTCTGAAGAACGGTGTCTGGCCGGGACAAGCTGTCCGCTAAGACATTGAGACGACCGGGAACATGGCGAGCATGGATATAACAATGATGAAGGCGAGCCCAATCGTACAGATCCCACACCAGACGAAACGTTGAAAGCGATCGGGTGGTACCCATCTTGTTGATGTGGGCAATGACCGTGGAGTTATGAGAAGAGACGAGTTCGTGAGACGATGACTCCAATGTTGAACTGCTAGGATGACAGCCTTCATCTCTAGAAGGTTGATGTGAAGTCTGGCATCCAATGTTGACCATCTGCCGGACACTTCCAAGTCGTCCAGATGGGCTCCCCAGCCGGTCTCCGAAGCATCGGTGTAAAGATGGTGAACCGGAACCGGAAAACGGAATGGTACTCCCTGCATGACGTTGTGGCGAGAGAGCCACCAAATCAGATGTGGATGTAGAGACGTCAAAACTGGTACCGCCGGGTTCAGGGAAGGCGTCAGAAGGTAAGGAGACAAATGATACTGTAGAGGCCGCACTTGGAGTCGGCCGTAATGAGTAAGGCCCTGTGTGGAAGTAAGCAAACCCACCAGACTTTGCCACCGCTGCCGTGTCTGTGACGTTGACGACAAAAACTTTCGAACCATTAGTTGAATTTTGTCCCAACGATCCTCCGGAGGGTACACCAGTTGTAACCGTGTATCGAATATCGCTCCAATGTAACGGCGCACCTGCGCCGGAACTAACTCTGACTTGAATCGATGTCACAGAAGGCATCTTGAAATGAGGTGGAGAGATGAGATGAAGCTTGTTCAAAACCTTTAGATCGATCACCATGCGCATCTGGTCTGAGTCCTTCTTTGGAACCAGAAACACGTGACTGTAAAACCCTAGACTGTCTTCGGTCCGTGGTAATTCCCTTACTGCTCCCTTGTCGATGAGCGTGGAGACCGAAGATAGCAGCGTCTGTAAGTGATCTGCAGGAACCGGCAGACGAGAGGAACGAGGCCAAGCGATGAGTTTGGGCAATGACTGAAAATTGAACAGGAAGCCCTCCTTTAAAACTCTTATGATCCAGGCGTCGTCGGTGATGAGCCGCCAATTCTCGTGGAAAACTCCGTCCACCACCGGATGAGAAAATGAGCGGAAGGCAGGAAGTTGAAAATCTACGGCTTGAACAGGAACGGGGATGGAATAGTCATTTGGAATGTCCACTTCGTTTGGTAGATTTTCCCCGAAAGGAACGGCGACCACGGCCTCGTGGGGGTCTGTCAATACCACGAAAATTACTCCGAGGGGCCCCCTCTTGTTGGGTGGTAGTGGACGAGGAAGTACGCCCTCGCCTCGATTTACGATCCGCGGCGACGCCCGGACGACGAACTACAGAAGCAATTAGGCGAGATGTCCGCTCATCACGTACCGAGGGCATAAGAGACTCAATAGCATTGTTAAAGATGAACTTGGATGCCAACGGTTGATGAAGTAATTGATTCTTAACCAAATAAGTGACATCCGGTTTGAGCACCTTAAGCAAGGAATCCCGTTGTGCCTGAACGAGTGAAACATAAGAATACGAACTAGCTTCGATGACTCGACGGTTAGCTTGAACAAGCGTGTCCATAAAACCACGCAGATAAGCCACACGACCCGGAGATAAATAAGCCGACCCATCAGCACGAAGTGATGCAGGATCTAAAGCAATACGAGAAGCCGCTAACAGAAACCCATCTGCGGAAGATGAAGCTCGTATTTCTTGCAACATTTCCAAATTATTGTCCATAACTTTGGAATTAACCGATAAAGGAGCCGACCTGGTCACCTTAGAAATGTGACCCAAATCGTTATCTCGTTTAGGTGGTTTGTCGGGCAACACGTTATCATGAATGTCAAACTGAGCACGAAAGCGAGGTTTACGCAACTTGCCGTCGTCCTCTAATTGTCGATCAAACTTGACCAAATTATCCTTCCAGGCTGGTGATGGAGCACACGAAGGACGAGATGAAGACGTCGTAGATGAAAATGCCGAAGAAGCCGCCGTCCGACCCTCCATACGTGACGGTATAGCAATCGAAGCACGCGGCATATCCGGTAACAACGATAGAAGCGCATCCATTTTATCTTGAACATCCATCTTAGACGTAATCTCCGACTTTTCTTGAGAAGAAGAGGAATCATCAGAATCATCATCTGAACTCGACGAAACCGGCAAAGGCGGACGAGAGATATGACTCCGGCGAGAAGTAGGCAAGTTATGGACAACCGCATGATCAAGAAACGGAGTCCGCGATCGATGAACGTGGCGATCTAGATCAAGGCGATACCGCAAGCCGTGGCAAACGGTGTGGAGACGCAGGAGAATGTAGGATTGAAGTACGAGAACGGCGAACCGAAGAACGGGAAGGCCGAAATGTAGTACTAGACTCAGCCGGTAGACGAGAACTACGAACCGGAGAACGAGATCGTCGAACAGGCGAATGAGAACCACGCATATGTGAAAACAAGCGATGTGGTGAAATAGAGCGTCGCGGCGAAACAACAACCTGAACCGGGGAACGAGATCGTGAACGGCTTTGTGGTCGACGCGTAGCCGCATGGAACCGACGATGTGAAGAATCGGCATTCGCAAAAGTCGGAGACCCCAAATCAGCAATTTGGACACTCAAAGGTAGGTCCGAACGACCCACCATAGCACGAGACTTAGAACTGCGTTTTGATTTAACCCGTAAAGGAGAAACCGACACCCGGCGATGTTTACTTCGTTTAGATGTAACTGAGTGTGATAAGCCAATAGACAATGGAGAGGTCAAGATAGTATGTGACTCCACTGCCTTCTTTTGTCCGGCGAGAACAATGGATTGCTCAGGCCCAGCAGAAGTAGACAAAGGAACCGGCTTGGCTGTAGCCATAGCCAAACCCGTACATGCTAGGCTGTCTAGAAACTGAGATTTATCCAGACGTGGAACATATATTCTGTAAATATTTACAGAAGCGGGCGAGTTCTGAACACTAAGATCATGGGAAACATTTAAAGGAATTCCAACAATATCTTCGTTAGCTTTCATGTCATTTACTAGAGCAATCTCCAACAGGTGTCTGTCGACTTCCGATAAAGACGGGTCGTCAGACGCCCGCAAAAGGTAAGCCCGTCTAGCTTGGGCGTAATTTCCCCATGCTAGCGAGTCCCATAATACACATTCGGCGCAAGAATTCCGCCGGTAACACAACTCTTTGCAAGAAAAACAAACCGTGTGGGCGTCCAAACTGGACCAACATTTCCCACACGAATTACATGCATTAGAAGTCGGAAGGTCAGACATAATAAATGAAAGAATTTCCGACGACAATGAAAGAATCTCTGAACAAGAAAAGAAAAACACAAGTCAAACTGTATAAGGATACTGAGGGTCGTTACAACAACAACCCAGGTTGTATAAACACTTCCTTCCTGATGTGTACTGGTCAAGGTACAACAGAGAATAGAGAACGAGTATGGCTGGTGCAGTTGCCTATATAGTAATCCTGCTGGAATGGGATGGGAGAGCTCTCCTAGGGGCGGACAACTCTCCGCTAGGGGAGCTAACTTTTAGTTTTAACTTCCGTTTTCTACGTTGTATCATCTTCCTGACGGAGATTATTAGGCATGAATTGAAACAGGTTTAAGATTTGGGCTACAAATTCAAGATATAACAAGTTTGAATGAGGTATTGTGAAATTTACAGGACGAGCAAGGGCCACACATTAACACACAAACCCATGATACTGCAGCGTTAATTTGAAACCCCTTTCATTGCCTCTTGCTGGTGAATCGCACATCCTTACCCAGAGCTGAATTTGGGCTTCCGAAGGGACAAGGTATTCCCCAGGCAGTCAATTCAATGTTATTACACACGATCTCATTTGCATATGAATAAGTGTCATTTCCAGTCTGGGTGAAACTTGCATGCTGCACGTGGACTCTCTTATTTCACTATATATTTCATGCTGTTCAGAATCTCTCCACTGGAAACTGAAACATCTTGTCACCCCTATCCTGACTTTGGATTCTTCCATTTTATGTGGTTTTCTCTGGAGGACAAGCTGTGCTGAATGGGGAAATAGCTGGACAGGCTAAAAATAAACTAACACTTCATTAGCAAACTATCCCGGTACTCAAAACAATGTAGCCATTGACAATTTAAATATCAAAGGAGACCTGCAGCAAATGTCATTCATGTGGAGGCTTGGTGTTTCAGTAGGAAATTGAGGGGCACTGAGGGGGTATACTATTCGTGCGATGTGAACACATCGTTTCAAGTTTGTTTCCTAAACAGTGAATACAGCCTCTTTCACGAACATGCTATTAGATATTGTATTGTATGTTGAGTATTATTAGAAGGGAGAAAAATCAGAGAACCTGATGAAGAATGCAGGACGAGTCAGATCGATCACCGTAATTCTGTAGGTTTGTTTACGGTCAAATATACTTACCACATGGGGTCTGCGTAAATACCTCACCTTGTCGTGTGGATAATAACACGGACGTATGGACTGTTAGGGGGAGGGAATGGATGTTCTGAAAGAAAAAAGGAAACCCTTTCACCATTGTTTGTGATCTTCCAGGCTTGTCGATACGTTGTCATGCACAAACAAGTGATGCTCGAGAATTGTAGTCCAGATTTTTTATTTTTAGAAATTTTTATTGATCAAAATACTAAAATAAAATCAGCGTTAAATGTACATCCTTCCAAAAGGCTTTTCGTGATGGCTCATTTTTGACGTCAAATAATGGTCGTTTGATTGTCCACTTCACCTGAAAATATAACGAATAGCATACAGCATACCGAAAGGTTAAATCACATCTTGCTTTCCCCAAACGAAGAATTCAGTTGCTGTGAAGAAATCTGATGCAATTCACCAGCACACACGTTACAACTTGATATCTCCGCGGGAACGTCACCCGGCAAAGTTTGAACTCTGCTCCCTTCCAGTGCCTCCTTTGAACACGGCTCAAGTGCCTCCCATACGAATAATACAGGGCAGGTCGGGCAGGTAAATGGGGGGCAGCGAGGGGTTTAGCATATACGACGAACAAATATATTAATGTTGAAGATCTCTCAAATTTGTTACTTAAAATAATGTGTGTTTTTCAAATAAAGGAATGCTGGTTTAAAGAAAGATATCTGATATACGAACGCTGGAAACTGAAGAATGAAACAATAGCGGGCCAGACACTCGACCACGTGCGGGGGACTACCGTATATATTTTTCCCGACTGCGGCGAAACGCGATCAAGTTAGGATAAAATGACTGCGGAGTTAATTGAATCAATTTTTTTCCTTATAGACTGTAAGTAATAGTAATTCAGTCCGATTATATTGTACCATTCCCTGTTGTTTCTCTGCGCTTACAAATAATAGCATACGCAGATATACTATACGAGATTCTAGTAACATATTCACTTTACTTTCATCGGCACGAACTCCGTGGCGAAAACAGGAGTGTTCGAATTTATTGTTTCACGGATATTGAAAATGCTCCCGTGTTCGTTTTATTAGGATGGACAAAATCACGACAGCGGAAAAATCGGCCGTTTTCGAATTAAATTTGGAAGGTGAATTAATAGGGAAATTACCGTAACATCAGTTTGAAGATGATGAAACTGCTACAATGTTATCATACCTCTAAAACATCAGTTCGTTTCTTTGTCAGTGTACCAAGCCTATCCCACTGGTCACAAATATTCTGAAAAAAGAATAATACTCCCATTAGACAGTCTTTTACGGCATGGTATGCAGTAAGTATTGAGCCCCTTTATCAAGTACTGTCATACATGTATTAGGATGTGAGCTGTGGGTGTCTGATCTATTATCGTGCGTTTTTGAAGGTTTATTTAGAATATATAAAATATTTCTCGAAATGACATAAAAACTGACATGATGATTGCTGAGCTCGTCAACTTTCTCCCAATATAAATTCAATGGATGACGTCACTCCCTTCTGCACGAGTGAGAGCTGTTTTAAACTCGACTTTTCAGTTGAGTTCCCACCATGGACAGTACCAATTATTGGACACCCATCGTGAACAAGAATTTGACGCAGAAGTACAATGTGTTTTCAAGTTTTGTGCATGAGAATCATTAGTTGGAGTTCTGTCCTGAAAGATGATACGATCATTGTTGAATTTCTATTTACTTGAGAGTGAGATCGGGAAGACAAGGGGATAGGTCAACTTTTGCGCCCCCGCTGCAACGAGAGAAATTTTGATGAAAACAAAAACGTTATAAATTTAAATTTTTAGGGTTTCGTAGGTACCTAAAATTCTATATTTTGCATAACAATTAGAAATGATCCCCCCTTATTGCCTTGACATCACAAGCATAATACGTGTGCATGAGATGCGTGTCCGATAACTGATCTGTCCGACAACTAATCCGACAGCGGTAGTGTAATGAGCTTCAATCGTGAAATATATGGCATAGTCATCAGGGAGATATTATTAGCTTAAAGCTAGTTTCAAACTAGTTGTTTTCCATAAAGATAGAAGTTCCATCCAGAGAAGTTGTTATCCATAATAATTTACTAATTTACAAGTTTTTATATGCCTCTCTAGTTTCAAACTGTCCTCCAATGCCAAATTTTCATGTTTCAGTAAGATTTACTAGGGTTCCAGTTTACAGTCTTCTATATCAGAGTGTGAACTTGCCCTTGTCACCATATCATCCTCTGACTGACCTCCCCCGACTACTGGGGTAGCTGGCAGCAGTGTGCAATGGATATTAGCCAATTAGCATCATTCATTATGAAATAGAGTGGGCTCACTCTAATTCCATCTACCAGTACACTGAGGTGAATGAATGACTGGTATTCTGGGGCCAGAATTAGATGGTGAATATTGACATAGAAGCCTCAAACTCTAGATTTGTGAGAATACCATTGTAGTCATGCTAGTGTAGACTATTATAGACCAACAAAACGTAACACTATGTTGTGATACTAACCTGACATCTTGTTGTAACTGCCTGAATATCACGGTAACCTAAGGATCTACAATAGATAAATCAACAATGCTAGGGTTAGTAACATTTCAGCATGTAAACCATTATTTCAATTCCATTTCAATTGGGCTTATTCCAATCCATATTTAGAGAATAAACAAAATACACAGAATTACATGATATACATACAAACTAAGTACAGTCAGCATGATAATATCATACAGGAAGTTTAACACATGTCAATTACATAAATCGGCATTTGATTCATGTAGATCACAAGAATTTATATAGAAGTCAGGGGTCGAAATAACATCTGTCTATCTGTCTCTGACAAATGAAAATTGTGAGAGACAAATAGAAAAAAAATCTACTTGTCAACAAGAGCCCAAGGGGCTTCAATATACGCCCGTATATCTGGAATTACACGGGTCCAAATTGCAAGGTTGTTTATTACAGGGTTCGCACAGCTGGGAAAGATCAAAATTCCAGGACATTTCCAGGACAAAATTGCTGTTTTCCAGGACAAAGTGTCTCCAGTTATTTTCAGTCAAATGTATTTTCTCTCAACGCAATGTATAGAGGTTATCTACCCTTGATTATCTCCCCTGTTGTCACCAGGAAGTATGAAATACACGTGGAATATGGCTCCGTTTTCGGCTTGAAATATTTGTCACTAAAACGAACAACTCATTCAGAGATAGAGATTCTAATCTGAAGGACAACGGATGGGTAAATAATCATACAAATTAAATCTTACAACGATATTATGCCTGAATCGGCTGTGGAAGAGCCAAAGAAAGATGTGATAGTCCGATTAATCCGCATATTTTATCGCTCACGCTGATAGCAGGATTCATGCTTTGCACCTTTCGCGTGACTCAGATTAATGATCGGAGGTTTCCGTGAATATTCGTCACCATGGGAGCTCAGTGACGGATGTCTCAATTCGATATTTGATTGGCCGAGAAGTTTACTATATTTACTACGAAAGTTTATGAATGAATTGGCGCGTCAGTGAACTGGGGAATCCCCTGACAGCGATGACCGATCGTTGGAGTGAGCATTTGCCGACGGATGATTCGCAGCACAGTAATTCTATTGATTTTCCAGGACTTTCAAGGACACATACTATTTTTCCAGGACTTTCCAGTACTGGAAAGCATACTTTTATTTTTCCAGGACATTTAAGGACATTCCAGGACTGTGCGAACCTTGTATTAGCCTTGATTCCAATTGGTAGCTAGCAATCTAGAGAAAGGTCTACGATTTTGTACTTCTGCGAATGTAACATATATCACATCTTATACTATTGAATGGGCTTAACTCTGGTAACTAGCTGACCTTGAAACAACAGCTGAGAGCTCACATATCCCACACACATCCCAAGAAAATAGTAGTTTTCCTGCAAATGGATTCCTTACGGGCGAGAGAATTTTTCATGAATGAAGAAGAAAGTGATGAAGTAAACCTTTATTCTTGAGTTAATAAACAGGTATGAAGTTCATAAAGCACCTCTCTCCCCATTAAATTAGTAAATGTATATTTTTTATTTCACAACAGTTTAACTAAATGTAGATGTTTCAACCATGGGAGATAACTCCACAGAACAAATGCCATATACATGAAGATTCAGTTTTGGGGGACTGTGACCTTGACCTTTGACAAATTTATCTCAAAATGTATGGCTCCTCTTTGCCATGCGAGTTAGGTATACTCAAAGTTTGGTACCAATCCATACCTTGAAACTAGAGATATTGCATGGACAACAAATGTTAATGGATGAAAGGACAGAACACAACATCGCATTATACGATCAATGTACAAATGGACACAAAAAATCATGATTTTTATGAATTTCATGATCTTGGGGGTCACAGTGACCTTGACGTTCGGCTTTGACCTACATTTTGGTACCTAACACATCATATCCTCCTAATGTATCTACTGGCACAAAAAATGTAATTTTTAAAGGTTTCTTGATTCTGGGGTCACAGTGACCTTGACTATTGAACTTGACCTAGATTTTGGTACATGGCAAACCATCTCCCTGTAATTCCTCAATGGACACAAAGAAATCATGATTTTTAACAATTTCACAATTTCGGGGTCACAGTGATCTTGACCTTTGACCTTGACCTACATCGTGTCCTCCTAATGTATCTACTGACACAAAAAATGTTATTTTTAATAATTTCCTGATTTTGGGGTCACAGTGACCTTTGACCTTCGACCTTGACATAATTTTTTTGTATGTGACACTTCATTTCCCCCTACTGATTCCACTCACAAAAAATTAGAAAGTTTTAATGATTTCCTGATTTTTCGGTCACAATGACCTTTGACCACTGACCTCGACCTACATTCGGTATGCAACACATCGTCTCCACCCAGTGTATCCACTCACGAAAAATTCGGACTGTGGATAGAAAATGTTCACAGATATAGACCTGACACCAACACTTCAGTGATTTCCTATTTTTCAGGCCAGTGACCTTTGACCTCTAACCTCGACCTTCATTTTGGTACGTGACACATCGTCTCCCCGTAAGGTATCCACTCACCATTTGGCGGGCGTATAAAAAGTATGTCAAGATAAAAACTTTTGGATGATTTCTTTAAAAACTGACAGAAACTGGGTTCCTAACAGATAACATAACTGAATATTTTTTCCTATGAACAACATTTTCTCCACTTTATTGCAACATTTTATAGGTTGATATTTTGGTGTTCAAGTCGAATTCTGACGAGAAGTAAGAAAATGTGCTCACCTGTCACCTGAGACAATTTTTTTTCTAACATTTCGACCCCTGGGAGTTCTGTGTCAAAAATTCAGACACTCTAATCACATGAATTTTGATGACTGGTTTTAGGTTTTATCAACTACTGGCTAATCCAGGGACTCCAAGTACTCCAAAATTTGAGTACTTTTACTCAAATAAACTGATTTTAGTCTGGCATTTCATTAAACTTGTCAGACAATTTATTTTCTGATTTGCAACCATTTGTGACTAACTTGTATTCATCAGTTTTATCCCCTAAAATCATATGCTATTGTTTTTTGTGTTTTTTTCAAACCTGCCAATATTTTAGTCATGCAACATTTAATGATCAAAATTAGTACATTAAGCGATAGACTTACCCAAGTTCCTCAGCAATGGCTGCTATCTGTTCTACACGGTCCTGATGGGCTGTTAGGTCACTCTCAAAAGCCTCATGCTTCTTCTTCATGGCCTAGAACACAATACACATAGATATTTAGACGATACTGTACACACCATCTCAATGGGGTCTTTCCACATTAATCCTTGTAGTGCTGTCTTGCTCCGGTGTCAGCGACACCGGTACACAGCACATGGACCACTGCGTGCGCAAGTTGTACTCATGATCTCTCACCTATTTATTACATGGAGCAGGTTTTTCAACTATTGATAACTGGTGTAAATATGATAATATGGATAAAATATTCCTACTATAACAAGAAAGGGCCAATAAGCTTTCATTTTTGATAATTATGGCAACTTTAGGTCGAAAATATACCAGTTATCATTGATTAAAAATATATTCTGGGTTAAAAGTCATAGGAAAGTGCTCGAAATGACGAACTGCAGCTTAAGCAGCCAGCCAGGTGTCGGTGCACCACCCACTGCCATTCTACCTAGACAGCATTGTCCAGGGATTAACTTGAGCTATAGTGGGAATTGCCCATTATTGACTGGAGAAATTACTATTGCAATAAAGTGGATGGACCAAACAAGGCATATAAGAAACTTTGGGCTGTTGACTTGAGAGGAACTTGCAATTGAGGCAACAATGGCAGATAAATGATGACGACAAACTGGTACATCAGCCAAAGTTTAGTGCAATCTACCTTCGTTTTCTTCAACTTCTATTGTCCAGGTAGTTAGTTTATTTTATATGTAGTACCGGTAATATATAAGCTTTATAGTTTAATATGAATCCTAAAACTTCCCAGATGAAATTTAAGTAGAAAAAAAATTTAATAAAAAGAAACTTCACAATTTGTCTTCTTCTTCCATGTGATCAGTTAACACAGATTCCAACTCTAGCATATTAACGTTCTTTGGTTTTGTTTTTAGTATGTAATATTATCAACTAGTTTGACAGATTTAAGCGAGTGAACACTCACACAGCGAGTAACCCTCACTCACCAACAGTGATTCATGAAACTGGCTCATTGTTTCATGGTGATTTCCTAAGAAAGAACATTGCTGGGTTTGGAATGTTGTAGGGTCAAACTGGAGGTCACCCTACTCTAATTGCGACTTGCTTAGCCTTGTAGGGTGAACCATTGTAAGCTGTCAGACCCTAGGCCTTCAGTGATGGTAAAGTTACATACCTTTATTTCATAAAGTCTACATGTCTCATAATCCTGGCTCTGTAGCATTTCCTCTTTCCCATTGGCCCACTCTTCATGTATGTCACATTTATTTTTGAACTTCTGTGCTAAATGATCTAGACGTTCCAGCCTGAAACGAAAAGTTTACTTTGAACTGAATCAAACAGAGAAGAGAGTGATCAAACTTCTCAATGTCAGCGCACCTCTCTAATAGATATTGAAACTTTTCATTCTGTGGTGAATATGTCCTGTAATAACAAAGCCTCTTGTCCAATAATGGATAAATTGGGTGTATTCTCCATTATGAATAGAAAATCTGGAGATCCTACCAACAGGAGATCAGAAAATGATGAACTAATTCATTCTGATCTACCTTAAATACCATAAGGCCTTTTTTTTTTTATTAATTGGTTTACGGATTTTTCTGGCAAAAATGTCCAGATGGAGGATGGGAAAAAAATAAAATTAAAATCAAGCCTCCACACTTTATTTATTTTTACTTTCTGACAAACTTCTTAGACACGAGAGGGCGGTAAAAAAAAAAATGATATGTCAAATCCAGGTAATAGCCAGTGTAATAATTACAAGACATTTACCAAAAGATCAATGACGGACGTTTCCTTCAACCAAGCGACAATATCAGCCGCTTTGCGTGAAACCAACACTTCAATAAGGGTGTTGACAGGACAAGTCATGTTTCCTGCTGTTATTTTGGACAGACCGGCCGGCAGATATGTCGTCAGTTGTCACTGATCTCCTTCAAGACCAAGTCCCCCACCGTCCCAGCAGTTACTGGACCGACAAAGCCCTTGAAAAGGACGGTCGCGTCCTGTCTAAGAGTCAGTGAAAACCACCGCGAGGCCGAACCCGCCATCTTGGCTTCAAACACTGCGCCGTTGAAATGATGTCATGTCTGGTCCCCGAACTACAGCCGAAGGTAACATGGAAGTCGGAAACCACCACCACTGTAACCAAGGGAAGTAACCCGCCTCCAAGACCAAGATGTCTGCAAGTGTTGAACTCGTGCGAACTCGAGCGTGAAGAATTTATATAAGATGTTTTACGCACAGCAAGTATTAAAATGAGACCAATATTGCGAATTTTATGTTTTTATTCTTCCGACAGAGAGGTCAGCAAATGTGACACGTCGGCGGATACGACAGAAATAAAAAAAAAATCGAAAATCCAATTTTATTTTTATTTCACTTTTGGCAAAATGAAGGTCGGCGGATCCGTAAACCAATCAATAAAAAAAAAAAGGCCTAAATGTGTTTGAAATATGAAGCATATTCTGGAACTATTTTGTTTTCTATTTTATCACAATTATAAAGTTTTTTACCAGTTTCGAGTGCTGGTAAATAATTGTACCAATAAGGAAATGGTTTACCTTTGAAGTTCGGAAAGAAGCCAGTCCTCAAAACCTTTCTCTGCAGATTCCAGACCTTTCCAGGCATTGTTTATATCCTAGTCATGAAAAATTGCGTTAGGTTAAGATATGAAAGATTATCAAGTGTGTTAACTAGTGTGAAAAGCTAGTTTATTTGCAAATTGAATTAGTCATAAATGTAGCCCAGTCACGTATCCCATTATATTTGATGTGTTATGGAATGACAATACATAGGCACCACTTTCCAACTAATGATACAGTGAGTACTCACCGACACCATTTTCCCCTCTGTGGGCATGTAGGCAGGTCTGTTATTAAGCCTTAACCTTGTCTGTAGAGTGTTAAAACTGTTCTCCAAATAACCCTTTTCCTCCAGTTTCTGAGATTTTTGCACGCGTCTGTAGTCACGGAACTGCTCTAATTTTTCACGTGTATTTGCCAAAGTGTTGTCTGTCTCTCGGTTTTCTAGCCATGGCTGTGTCTTCTTGATCCACTCCAACAACTGAATGAAAAAGAAGACATTGATATAACATTAAGATACAGATTATTGAAAAAACACATTCTAAGCATGAACATAGGAACAGGATTCCTAGAACATTTGATAATTTTTATTCAGCTTCTGCACCAAACCATTTAACCTCAATGTCCCTAAATTGTATATGTTTCTAAACACTGCATTGAACATATGATTGAAAGCTGGTGGTCAACAAATTGACATACTACAGAAAATGGCAGTGATAAATGCAGGCAGACATTTCTTTACTTCATCAGAGAGGAGGGTGGGAGGGGGCGGTATATAAGTACTTACATCACTGGTCAGTCGTTCATACTCCTCCATCAATCTCTCATTCTCCTGGTTCACCTTCAATACTTTACAGATTCTGTTGGCCGCTGTCTCGGCCTGATCAGCAAACAAAAAGTGAAGCATCAATACCAGACCTTTATATAGTATGGACCAGTCAGTAATCCATGATGATCAGGGGACAATAACACAGTCTGACCAACTGACTGTGGGTCTGTGAAGCTTGGAACCAGATTTATTTTTTTCCCTAACAATACACTTATATTCTTAATACAATATGTGGCTTAGAATGCCCTCAGATTTGGAATTCTGATACTCTAAATTATTAAGTCATCTCCTACCAGGGATTTACTCAAACATGATAACAGGCTTTTTCAAAGAACTGAACCAGAAATAGGATCAGATTACATGTAAAAATGGGGGGGGGGGGGAGAGATTTGGTTTAATTTCACACTCAAGGTTATTTCACTTGTATGTTGACAGCCAGTTTGGTTGGTGGAGAAAGCTGAAGTACCCAGTGAGAATCATGGCCCGTTGGCAAGTAACTGGCAAACTTTTACATATGCACCAGCAGGGCTTGAATCCATGCCGGTTCAGCGGTGAGAAGCTAGTGCATGTAAAAATGTTAGTATGAGTATTTCCTTTGGGAGAAGTGGAATAATAATACTGTTTTCTAACCTGTTGTGCCCCAGAGAAAGCATGGTAGTAGGAGGATACATATGCCATCACTGACCTGTCATCGGGTTTGGCGGAGTTTACCATATCTGTTTGAACAAAAGATTACATCACAGAACTGAGGAGTGGTTTTGGAGATGTCTATCAAGTTCTGGAAATCTATCAATGAACCATTCTCACTTTGGCCTTGTAATAACAGACACAAAAGGTAGTCCCTCATTTCACCAATGGGTGTTAACTGGCCGATGCATAAAAAGACAACAGATGTTGCAAAAACAGACAACAGATATAGATTGAAATTCATATTAACCACAAAACAACATTGTAAATAGCTACAGGATGAGAAGAAATTTGGCCAAACTATATGGTACATTTTTCTGCTGCCATGGACAAACTCAACAAAGGCAATGATTGACCAACAAAAATGGCAATGATATTGAAACAGAGAGAAACCAGGGCATATTGGTCATGTAAGACGAAGTGACATGAATTTCCGGGATTTCCAATAGTGGGAAATGGGCAAGTGGTTGGCCATTGTTTCATGTGCTAACAGGGGTCGAAATGTGAATGAAATACCTGCAGGACATTTGTCAAGAATTGTCCGGTACATAATTAAAATACATTTAAACTGACTGAAAACCTGTAGGACAGCGCCAATTTTCTGCCAGACATGTCCTGCAAATAGATAGCAATTTCGACCCCTGGCTAACATTTCAAAATCTTGTTGAAAATCGGTATGATCTATCCTTACATGAACTATATCCCGAAACCATGTTATAGTTGAGAAGTAACTGCTGGAACCATGTTATAGTTGAGAAGTAACTGCTGGAACCATGTTATAGTTGAGAAGTAACCATGTTATAGTTGAGAAGTAACCATGTTATAGTTGAGAAGTAACTGCTGGAGGATCAAATGGGGGCTAATTCCCCAACATCAGTGTCGCAAGGAGTGCACAGTGAGGTGTGCCCCACACTGAGCCTTATCTGCAAATTTTTGGGTATTTGTTTCTTTCTCCCTATGCCACAACAAAGAAGCCTGGTTTTAATCAGTGCTAACTCATTAACTGGTATAAATTTTGCAAATAGGCATCAATTACCCTACTGTTTAACTATCCTACTATTCAATTCCCTACTCTTGAAAAAAGGACCATTATGATAAAGCATAATGAATGTTTTAACAACTTTAACTTAAAAATATGCGAGATATCACTAGTTCCATGTTGGAGCTATTGTATAGGCAGTGTACTATCCATTTAATAGTATCTTCAGCTATCCTCCATTAGCATCCTGTGCTTTCTTTTAAAGCCATTCAGTAACATTCAAAGCAGTGTTGTAGAATGCCTATTAACTGTGTATTACATTGAGGTTGTTTGACAGTCAGAGAATTTGCTATGTTCATGATGTTCTGATTGGTATACAAATAATATCTATTGTAGTTTATCAGAGAAATATCACAGAAAGTGGCCTTTACATAAACAGATATTATAAAACACCCACCTTCAGCATCCAACATTTTAGGGATATCCAGATGTTTGTCAGCAACATCAAAAGCCAGATTCAGGTTGTGCATTGCATTCTCCTATAAACGAAATAGGAAAATTACACTTAAACAAAATTCTTAATGACTGCATAAAACAAAAACAAAACTGCACAAAAATGAAGATTACAACTATGAAGAGTGATGTCACAAATCTCTGAAGTGACAGATCAGACCAGAAAACAAATATACATCTCCTAATGTATCGCATCTATTCTTTCAAATACCTCTGAACATCAAAATACCTTGTGGAATGAAATACATGTATCAATGATGATATCTATAACCAGTTACTTTTACATCTGAATTCTCAAGGATTATTGAGTTCTGATGATTTTGAAGTAACAAAGTATGAAAAGAAGTATGAATCTTTGATTTCATCAACCAATAATTGTTTAAAATTCTGTCAAATTATAATCCTTAAAAACAAAAGGTAAGATTTTAGTAATTAACCATTCTAAGTTTCACTAAGAACAAATGGATCAATGGCACTGCAATCAGCCCTCAAATATAAACAATGGTATGTTAATGTCAAACCCTTTTCATGTGACATATTTTCTAACACACAAAAAACTCCACTGTAGTGAAACTGCAAAACAAAAGTGGCCAGGGCGCTGGATTAATTTCAGCCAGAAGGTGGCATTGATGACTGTTCTCATCCAATAAAATAAACTTTAAAATTTCGTGGCAGACAACCTTGAAGCAGGAAGAGAAATTCCTCTTGAATCTGAAACAGCTGACAACATGTATACGTGTATGTCTGGCAACACAAGGGCTGACAGTGGATTACAGGATGAAAAACAACAACGTCAGCAAAATTGGCAAATTTTGCCTGGCACGCAATTACAATTCCTGGCTAAGGCCCTGCTGGGGTTTCTAAAACCATCCTTACATGAATATCCACCAACAAAGTAACTACATGTAGTAAAAGTACATCTAAATAAACTCACAGCTGAAAGAAGTGTGGGCGGACTAGAGCAAAGTCAAAGTCCGAACAATGAAGAAAACAAGGAAGAAGGGGTAACAAATATACCTCCAGTAGCTAGCAGACAAAAGACCTAGTAAAACTGTTAGTGAGTCAAGAGTGCAACAGATTGAAGAATGACATGCTCAGATTCTTAACATGCATTAAACAGGAAATACAAGAGAGGATGACTATCTATATACAGCAGGGAAAATATATGCCATGCATGCTGGGAGGGTTGTAGAAAGAAAACTGACCTTACCCCTGTTTCCTCCACAGAATTTCTACATTGTTGTGACTATCGATCTGAAGACATTGAAATTTATCTTTGTATTCTTCTAACACCAAATGAATATGAATAGCACCACATGCACCTGAAAGCATGTATCACAGCAGAATTAATGTGAGTGTTCCTGTGCGATGAGTACTGAATTGGCCCTGGTGTGTACCACTTTTGTCAACTTAACATTGTACACCACATTACAGTATACAAACGGACATCATTCTACAAATAGAACCAACCAACCAACCGACATCATTCAGTCTCAGTAGTTCAACTGATGAGGTGAAAGAAGATAGCAGATACTTTAGCAGAAAGTTGAAGAAAAGGACAAGTTCACTGCTGTAAAGGTGCGAATTTAAACAGGCAAACAGTTCACCGACACAGCCACATATGAGGTAATTTGATCACTTCCACATGTATACAAATAGAAGCATGCATTGGCTAGATTTTCCATCATTTGCACAATTTTATGTCCAAATATAGGTGTCTTGATAGATTGATACCATAGGTGTCACTTGATAAGATGAAGCATTGAAGAGAGCGGGTGCAATATATGTGTAATCCATAAATGCCAACAACATGTAAAGAAGCCCACCCAATTGTCTTTGTGCCAAAATAACCTTACCTTGGATAATGAATTGTAGTCTAACAATTCAGGGCGATGTCTATGTATTAATGCACAGAAAGCCAATCCGTCCTTAAAACTGCAGAAAACAAAATTGTATTGGTCATCACATGCACAAAAGCCTGATCTACATGTATATATATGGATCAGTTTAAAGGGGGTTATTAGGAGCTGGATATACGTGTGAGAAAAGCAGGCAAATGGCCAGGTTGGGTGGTGGGAGGGGGGTGAAATGAGGTGAGAAGACATGATTATCCAAGTTAACATGGAAGGGGTGGAGGTGCTACAAGCAGTTATGTGTCGCAATACTTTGCATGATTACCAGTAAAAGTTTGAAATTAATAGCCTAGTAGTTCCAGCCCATATCTTTGAATGTGAGTGCAGAAAGAAAAGCCATCCTTGGATCTGAAAATTGTAATAGTACATCAACATACAATAGCGAAATAGTGAAATAGAACAAATAAAACATGCCAGATGCAAAATGAAAACTTTTACCAATTTGTCAAGGTTGTAAATATTACAATTAACTCTAGAATTCTTCAATTTTTTCTAATATATTTTCATGTACATGTAGTAAGGTAAGAGTCAGTATTGTCGTAAAGTTTCTACCAAACGGTCCCCACAACAATTACTTGTTTTAAGTCAAATTGTTGAGAGAGGTAATACTCGATATTTCATCATGGTTTACTGTTTTTGAGAATGGGCGCCGAAGTTAGAAATTTTTTTTGAAACCCTCGAATATCACACCGGTTTGGAAATGGTGAAGACTATGACCTGATGACCCATTACGTCCGAGTTTGATTACGATTGATACAACACAGTGTGATTGTAATCAGAATTTAACAACACAAGTCATAGGTTATGGCTTCAATATGTATTTCACCACATCTGTTTTATCCACTTTTACATCAAGTTTGTTTACACATTTTCATGCAAGCGTGTACAGGGTATTTGGTAGAACCTATAACTAGAGGAGTGCTGGGATGTCTTTTCAGCAACTGGTTTCAAATTTGGACTTATTGAGCACGTTCAACATCGAAGAGATAAGTAGATACCCAGTTCCAAGGGAATCTGCAAAAATGTTAGCCTGATATGAACACAATTAGCATCATGGTAATAGCCATGGACTGTATAGAGGTGTCGGGACTCTTGCTAAAGTATGAGTTAGTCACTGGTATCACTTCAGCAGCATAATTATTCAGAAAAATGGTTTTGACTGGGAACAGAAATATGCTGTATGTTAAAAGATTATTGGCTTTTTCTAGAGGAAGGTAGCAACAAGATTCTTTGGACAGAGATAAGAGATTATTTGAGTACTAACTGCATCCATGAAGGAAGAGTGAGACTGGAAAGTCCAGGGGATACCGAGATATTACACTGCACTAGGGCATACCTTCAGCACCTACAATGTCTGGTTCGGAAAATGTTCCAACCCTCGACCCATGGTACACATCTTAGCAAATTATATATTATCATGTTCCAGAGTTTCAAGATAGTCAGGCTCAAACAAATTCTAGAAAACAACAATAGAAAAATTCTAACAAAGAGTCACACTGACAAGGACAGGTCAGAGGAATTTATACTTCTTCAATATATTGTGACTTCAAGTACAGTGATCTTAAGTTGAACAAAACCATTTATTGTTCAAAGTGCTGATAAATTCTTGAAAAAACATCTCACCTCATACTAAAGTTTGTAACATTGACATTCTTGTATGGAGCTGTTTTTCTCTGGCACCACAATAGTAACCCCTCCTTGGCTGTCAGATCTGTTATCAGAAAGAATTTTGTGATATATAGAGGATATCAACTGTTTCTTGACTAATACTATAAATATTTCATTGAGCGGAGTGAGAAAATTGTTATTTTCATGATTGGCGAAGCTAATCTGGATAAATGAGGGTCAAACAAAAGATAATACGAAGCTGCGCATCTGAAAACCCCTCGGCTCTGGGCGCCAGCCATTCATAATGTATTCAATTTGAACCAAGATGTCAGGAACACCAAGCAGTGACAAACATACAGATTATCAAAATTTTGCAATTAGAAATGGCCCCTAAGGTTTCCATCCAATCAGAGTAACAGGTATTCATTACATAAATCTCTTGATGCATTGATGATGTTTACCAAATTTTACATTGAGCATTTGAACAGTATCAGAGATAGAGATCAGTAATGATTTTGCATAAATTGAAGATGGCCACCCATCCTTCCCGATACTCAGAGGAACTGATGTGGTTATTCATTAATGCAAGTCTCTTCATACATCGATGCTGTAAACCAGGTTTCGTATAGAACACTCAAATGGTATCAGAGATAAACATCATTGAAGATTTTGCATAAATTAAAGATGGCCACCAAGATTTCCGCCCAATCAGAGAAAACAGATCTGTCATTCGTTGTAATTCTCTTGAGGCATCGATGATGTATACCAAATTTTACATCGAGCACTTCAATGGTATCAGAGATAGAGATCATTAATGATTTAGCATAAATTAAAGATGGCCACCCATCCTTCCCACCAGTCAGAGGAATTGGTGTGGTTATTCATTGCAAGTCTCTTGATACATCGATGCTCTATACCAAGTTTCATATAGAACACTGAAATGATATCACAGATATACATCATTAAAGATTTTGCATAAATTAAAGATGGCCACTAAGGTTTCCACCCAATCAGAGAAACCAGAACTGTCATTTATCGTAAGTCTATTGAGGCATCGATGATGTATACCAAATTTTACATCGAGAACTTCAACGGTATCAGAGATAGAGATTATTAATGATTTTGCATAAATTAAAGATGGCCGCCAAAGTTTTCGGTCAATCAGGTCCCGATTCAAATCTGAATGTATCGATGATGTATACCAACTTTCATATAAAACAATTGAATGGCAACAGAGATATGTATTATTATCGATTTCGCATAAATTAAAGAGGGCTTCCAGGGTTTCCAGCTAATCAGAAAAGCCGGTTTGGTAATTCATTGAAAGTTGCTTGATGTATCGATGATGTATACCAACTTTCGTATTGAACAGTTGAATGGGTTCCGAGATATGAATCATTATCCATTTTGCATAAAATTAAACATGGCTGCCACGGTTTCCACCCAATCAAGTCCCAACTCAATAGGCTTCTGGTCCTTGACTAGGTAAACAAGCATACCAAATTTGTATTTCATCAGTGGAACCGTTTTACGGCTATCTCGCTCACGTACGGACAAACGGACGTACAAGACGACGACAATGCCCCATGGCCAAAATTGGCCGAGGGGTAAAAAACTGTGGATTGTTATACACAAATTCTTACCTTCTACTTGGATGTTCTGAATAGCAAACCTCAGAATGATAGTCCATATCATCCCCAATGTCATCTTCACATTACCATCAACAATTTCTGACAAGGGAAGAAGTTGGACAAACATTAGGCCCCTAAGATCCAGGTCCACTATCAGCAGATACAGAGATAAAACCATGAGTTTCCAAACATATCTGTCACTGCGAAGACAGCATTTAAATGTCAAATGGTCATATTCTGGAGAGAAATGGTAGAATGAAAGCGGATATTTGATACATACAGATCATAGTGTAAAATTAATTGAAATGATCTACAATGAAAAGCTGCCAGTTGGAAGATCATCTTGGGAGTATAGTTCAAAATCTAGATTTAGGCAAGCATTTAGGATAATTCTGACCTAGGTAAATTTCATGAACTGGGCAAACATAGGCAGAAACTAATTAGGATAGAGTAAATGTATTTTGGATGAGCTTGGCTGCAGGATTTCTTCGTGCAACAGGCCTAGGTAAATAGCAGTTTAAATTCTTTGCATCACCAGGTGTGTTAAGTGATATTTTCCATGGTAACCCATTTGGGTTATGGTTCATGGATCGTGGGTACATGGGTTAAGCATATTCAGAGACAGGTAAAATCAAGGGTTTTAGGTATCCCATTTCAGTCCATCTAAATCATTCTTGTGTAACGTCTAGGCAACCCAGTTCAACCATTCACCATAACATAATATCTCTGGGCACAGAGACAGGTTTTAATGTAACAGAATGCAAACTCAGTACACTAGTGATATGGTTATTAGTTATTAGTATCATGGTGCAGCAGGGAAATGGCATTGTTGACCACGCTTTGTAACCCCCCCCCCCCTTCTTATCTAGGATGACTAGACGTTAAGGTTTTGGACTCGTTTGCTTACCTTCAGCACCAATAGAGACCAGCTTCACACCTTTATTGGCTATGAAATCCAGGGCCTTGTTTACGTTGGCTATTTTATGGAATCTCATTTTGCCTTTATCTGGCCTGGGTAAGGACTCCCCAGAAATCACCTCCAGAAGTAACATTAGTTTTAGACCAGGTCTGAAGTCTTCTGCGATGTGTTCTATCTGGGTATCTACTTTTCTCAGGTGAGAGTTACACCATGCTGTGAATGTCTGCAAATAGAACAACAAAAATGTACAGTGCTTTGAGAAGTAGTGAATCATGGGGAATAGCGAATCAAGGGACTTTGCAAGTTATTTCTTCAACATGAGGATATTTTTCATTGGTGTCAAATAAGTGTCGAACACACGACAGCTTAACGATTTCTCTTCGTTCAGCTGTAACTCACGTTCCGTTCAAATTCCTACAGATTACATTAATGTACCATTCAGTTTAGTAACATGGACTCTATGCCCGAATGTCTGTAACAACTCGATACAATTGTCTCTAACTGAATATTATTGTAACTGCAACTGCTTGGTGACATTGTCTCTATAACTAAATGTAACCATTCAGTAACAACTCAGAAACATTGTCTCTAATGTAACAGTTCAGTAACAATTCAATAACTGTTCAGTAACACTGTCTCTTGTAACTGAATGTAACTGTTCAGTAACAACTCATTAACTGCTTGGTTACATTGTCTCTATAACTGAATGTAACTGTTCAGTAAGGCCTTTTTTTTTTTATTAATTGGTTTACGGATTTTTCTGGCAAAAATGTCCAGGTGGAGGATGGAAAAAAATAAAAATAAAATCAAGCCTCCACACTTATTTATTTTTACTTTCTGACAAACTTCTTAGACACGAGAGGGCGGTAAAAAAATGATATGTCAAATCCAGGTAATAGCCAGTGTAATAATTACAAGACATTTACCAAAAGATCAATGACGGACGTTTCCTTCAACCAAGCGACAATATCAGTCGCTTTGCGTGAAACCAACACTTCAGTAGGGGTGTTGACAGGACAAGTCATGTTTCCTGCTGTTATTTTGGACAGACAGGCCGGCAGATATGTCGTCAGTTGTCACTGATCTCCTTCAAGACCAAGTCCCCCACCGTCCCAGCAGTTACTGGACCGACAAAGCCCTTGAAAAGGACGGTCGCGTCCTGTCTAAGAGTCAGTGAAAACCACCGCGAGGCCGAACCCGCCATCTTGGCTTCAAACACTGCGCCGTTGAAATGATGTCATGTCTGGTCCCCGAACTACAGCCGAAGGTAACATGGAAGTCGGAAACCACCACCACTGTAACCAAGGGAAGTAACCCGCCTCCAAGACCAAGATGTCTGCAGTGTTGAACTCGTGCGAACTCGAGCGTGAAGAATTTATATAAGATGTTTTACGCACAGCAAGTATTAAAATGAGACCAATATTGCGAATTTTATGTTTTTATTCTTCCGACAGAGAGGTCAGCAAATGTGACACATCGGCGGATACGATAGAAATAAAAAAAAAATCGAAAATCCAATTTTATTTTTATTTCACTTTTGGCAAAATGAAGGTCGGCGGATCCGTAAACCAATCAATAAAAAAAAAAAGGCCTAACACCACAGTAACAGTTTAGTAACATTGTCTCTGTAACTGAATGTCACTTTTCAATAACAACTCAGTAACTGCTCAGTAACACTGTCTCGGTAACTGAAAGTAGCTGTTCAGTAACTGCTCGGTAAAATTGTCTCTATAATTGAATGTAACTGCTGAGTAGCACTGTCTCTGTAACTGAAAGTATCTGTTCAGTAACAACTTAGTAATGCCAAGGTTCACTCCTCATGCAGTTACTGAACTTTCAGGTCTCTTATATTTTCACTCAGTAATTGAACTGGTGAATTGAACTGTGCGCGACAGTATAGGATCACTCTCTACATTGCTTTGGAAAATATACCCTCTTCATTAGAAAGCCAAATAAAAATGAGTGATGTTCACAATTTTTCGAAAAATACCGAAATCCCTGAGACTGGACCACATCCGACAGTTATGGGTCAGTTTTGAAAGAAGGTGGATTCCATCACAGAAAAACAGTCAACTTTTTCTGTCAACTTCTGTCTCAACTGACAGAATGACATTTAGCAATATCATGTATATTCTATAGACAATCAAAGTGATATGCATAGCAGTAAAATAAGCAAAGTATACGTCATAGTAATAGAAGAAACATTCATCAAGTAAACATGCAAATCTGCAAGTTGTTCTCTGTTTTCACTATAATGTTGCTAATGCCATTCTGTTCAAGATGACATTAGTAACATCAGGTTTTTGTTAATAGTAATATCTTTCAAATGTAGAATAAAATGGCTCTATTAAGATTAATGTTATTCAAAACGAGCTAGATTACAAGTTTTGGAATGATGACCGATTGCTGGCTTTTCATCTGTTAACCTGAAATATTATAAGCTTAAAACTTCTGAATTAAATGAGCCACACAGCTGTGAAGTTTTGAGAAGATTCGTTGATAATAACTGTAAGGAAATCTAAATATAAATAGGTCTCTTGACATCACATGGCACTCTAGCTAAAGTTTTTAAGATGTTTGGTGAATCAAAAGTTTAAGATGTATTCCTGAGAATGTTCAATTCAGTTTCAGAGTACTGTGACCTTGACCTTTGACTTTTTGACCAAGATATTAATAGTGTGATGGCTATTTGTTCAATACAATTTTTGTAAAACTTTGAAGTGAGTTGACTAAACTGTTTCTATATCCTCGTTGGGGTCCGGGTGGGGCATATTAATTGGCTTCTTTCAGCATTATATCAGCAAAAGATCTGTGAGTTTAATAAATTTGGTGAATATATAGTACAGACAAGCTATTATAAGTTATGAAGGAATTTGACCTAAAAAATAAATAGGTCTCTTTAAAATCGCATGGATAACACACCCATACAGTTTCAAGATGTTTGCTGAATCAGAATGGATAATTCTAGATTGTTTCAGGCCTCAATATCACAGCAATTCTATAATCCCAGTCAGGGGTCCAGTAGGGAATAATTACTGTAATTGCCCAAATTATTGGCAAAATGGGGATAGATTTCAAACTTCAAAAATATGCCACTTTTGAATTAATCTTCGGGTCAATTATGGAAAAATGGATGTGTTCGAATTATTTGTGGCGATGGTGACTTTTGACAGGAAAGCCAAAAAGGTAGAGTGCTTCTTTGTCTTGGATCGCACTAGTATTCAGCATTATCAAAGATTTTAGATTCTAGTAAATTCACCATAAGGATCGGCTGACAAAATTTTGAAAATTGAGTTTTAGAGGATTTTTTTAAATTGAGTTTTCCCTCAACAAAGTGTCAGGCACCAGTGAAAAACTTATTTCCAAGCTGAACTGAAGGCGGACGTGTAGGCCTACAATGGACGTGCCCTTTTTAACTGTCTGTCTGAATTTGTTTTTTTAATTATCCCTTTGAAAATGTTTCCATAATTGAGTTTCTGAGCCGAAACTATGAAAACCATGGAAATATTGAGTTTCTGGTGCAAAAGGAAAACAAAAATAAAAACAATGATTTTTTTTAGATTATCAACGGCCGGTTGAATTTCTCCTGGGTACTTGTCGTACTCCCTATGTAAGGTATTCAGTGATTACTCAATACTAACTCAGATCTCAGAGGACTAGAACACGATTTATTAGCCCGATGCTTACATGAGCATGGCCGCATGAGCTGAGTGCGCATGCTCGAATGATACTGAAATAAACCTCTGATGAGGTGATATCATTACAGGTACCGCCATAATTTTTGTATGGATCATGTGATTCGCAAGATACGTTGCCGATCAGGGTCCGAAATAGAAAACTTTTGATGACCTGCTAAAAAAATTGCAGGTCATATTGAACATCACCTGCTATTTTTATAATTGGACAGCTATTGTTTTCAACCTGTGCAAGTAAGGATCATTTATTTGTTAATTTTCTTATGCATTTTATCTATACAATTTCACAGGAAAATAAACTATAATTTGAACCATCTCTTGTTAATATGCATGTACAGATTGACAGCCCTTATCAGTTACTAGAGACTGTCTGAGAGTGAACATTATTGAACTTTAAAGGTTATACAAAATGGTCTCAAAATCTGCTACTTTTTTGTGCTAAATTGTTGCAGAGGTGATTATATAGACTTGTTTTACATTTTTGTATGTTTTCAAACTGCCCAAGGTTGGAAATAGCAGCAGTAAAGTGCGACAATTTCACGCCCCTTTCAAAACGGCGAAAGCTGTGACCGCTTGACCTGTGACGTCACAACCTGATTACGATCTCGCTCAAATGCCTGTTGTGACGTCAAAATGTCAGCGACATCACGCTAGAACTCCCACAGTTGGGTGAATCTTTCGTAACAACGCCTGACGTCATAGACTATGACGTTTAAGGCGCAATCATAATCAGGTTGTGACGTCATGCACCAGAGGTCACGGCTCCAATACGTTTTCCACCACATGTGTGCTATTCGTGTCCTAAAACCCACTTCGACGACATTATTCGAGAAAAAAATACTAATTTGTTGTTTGGAACACTACTGGGTATGTTTTAATGCAAAATAGTATAGAGTCGTTTGGTATAACCTTTTAACATGTTGAATGGTTGGAAGGTTGTCCTCAACCTGATAATGGGTCACGTGCATAATCAGGAGGAAACTATAACGTAACAATAAGAATCATAAATCAATTTCAGATGACATGATAATGTATTTCTCAATCTCATAAATGCTTTTACAATGTCGAATTAACAATCCACAATTGTATCATTCACCGACTAGAGCTGTTTCAGTTTTTAAGTTAATAACAAATTACTGTCCATTTGATTGTAAACTGATGTTGAATAATTTTATTTAATGATTGACCTATCACTGTAGATGCGACCGGCGACTGACCTTTTTCTCTTAGGATAGCATCTCTTTCTAATGTCTGGGCTCTTTTATGGGGTTAGCTGTTCGCGAGTGCAACAACAGAGTATTTGTTGACGTTTGTGGTTCCGTTTAACCATTTCGGTTGAAACTTTCGAACAGATTTTATCCTATATCCGTACTCCTTACATATGCTACAACAGACGCTAATGACGACGACTTGCCCATTGCGTTTCTCAGTTTGTAAAACTTCGAGCCAATCGAAGTTCCAGGACTTTAAAGTCGATAGTTTGATGCTTTTTTGCGTCATTTTCACTGGCAAGTCGTTCCTGTCAAAGCGTTGCTTCTCCTCGCTGTCGAGACACGGAACCGGAAATACAACCCATAACTCGGTGGTTGTCTCCCCTGGTTTGAAAGACATCGACCTGTGGTTTTTCTACTTTATTTGTTTGCTAAGTTAATATACCGGCGATAAATTTTGTGAACTTGCGAACAACGTACGGAAATAAATACTTTATTGTTCAAGGTATGGTCAAACTGCTAGAAAATTATGGCCTGCTATTTATTTTTTTATTTTTAGCAGGCCAATTTTTACATCGCCTGCTATGTCAAAATTTTGGCCTGCTTTTAGCCAATAGCAGGCTGCCATTTCGGAGGGTCGCACTAAATACAGACCGGTACAGACCGATACAGACCAATACAGACCGATACTTATAAAGGACAGACCGATACTGAAAACATACAGACCGATACCAATATATAATAGATTACGGCCTATAGAAGACATAATTGGTAATTTGTGGTATTTTCTCGTAAAAACAGCTGTTGAAAGCGTAAAACCGTGTGGCAATCAGCTTCCCGCTAGGCCCTACGGGGAGCGGCATACGGCCGATTCGCCCGCCTGCGTCGCCCAGCACCTTCCATGCACCGACTCTCCCGGCTGACCAGTTCGGCTGGTGTGTTTATGCAAGAGCAGTAGATATACTGCGACAGATTCCACAAATTAGAATAAAGAGCTCGCTTTTCATGAGCAGCAGTGATACCATTATTAATATGAGGTTATTATACAACGTTGAGATTTGAAATTTATTAGACACGAAATGACAAATTACGGTACATGAAGTGACAGATGGCAATAAAAATCTATATTTATGGGCGGAGAATGGCATATTGGAACAATAATTCGAACAGATCGTTTCCATTTTATTTATTCCAAAACATCTGATATGGTGGGAATGAACATGCGGACAATAGTACGCTAAACAAGCATTGAGAAAATAAGTTTGAACTTTTTTGTTCACGGCCCATCATCGCAGTTTATTCCTATTTCACATTTCGGGCAGTAACGGGAAGAAAAAAGAAAGTAAAAAACCTAAAGAAAAGACCCATCCGTTTCATCACCACCTACCATCCAGCGATGAAATATATAAGGAAAATCCTGTTGAAATATTGGCATTTTATCAAATCTTCCGAATCATGCACAACGAAAATCTGGGAAAAATCCAGTAATTGCATACAGAAGGAGAAAGAATTTGAAAGAAATGTTGAAGAAATCAAAATTATGAACATTGTAAATTGATATGTTGGACTCCTGGTGAGGGTTGACGTGTAGTAATTTTACTAAAATAACTCGAATAAACCCGAAACATTTGTCTGCATTCAACTTTATTCGTGCGCAATATGCTCCTATAATATCAAGTATGTGTAATATATCAGGAGAATTTAGAGCTGCAGACAGTGTCGAGTCAGACCGAGCGCCGTAATTCTGTAGGTGTGTTTACGGTCAATTACTTACAACAATTTGCCCTTTATATACCACTGCCGGGCGAGTCGGATGGGTGCGCTGGGCGAGTCTGACGGGCGAATTGACCGTGCGATTCGGTCGTGCGACGCGCTTCCTAACGTAACGGGCGCAGCTAATTGCGATACCGTTTTGCGCTATAAACAATCGTTTTTTATGAGACAATCCCACAAAGTACCAATTATGTATTCTAAAAGTTGTAATCAATGATACATAGGTATCGGTCTGTATGTTTTTAGTATCGGTCTGTCCTTTATAAGTATCGGTCTGTACCGGTCTGTATTTAGGGTGCCCGATTTCGGACCCTGCCGATCATGTGACACGTACGAGTATGGAGGAGAAGTTCAACCGGCTGTTGATGTTTGAAGACTGATTGCAGATGGATCAGCTCTTCCCGGCAATAAAACTATTTGGCGAACTCAGTGGACAGAGAGGGGAGGCGTTGTTTTATTGCCGGATAGAGCTGTACGACCCACAGAGTCATGTTTTCCCAGGGTGTACACAAGTTTAGTAAGAAGATTCATGGCGTAATAGGAACGAACGAAGCCATGTAAACTTGGCTACGGGACATACAATTTAGCACCCGTCGCTTTTTCAAGGCCCATTTTTCAGTGCATATAGGCCTACTCTGTCGCTAAGTGATCTACTGTCAATGATTTGCTGATATTTTGTCCCCAAATATTCTGTCTACCCGATCAAGACTCAATGTGTTGTGGGTTAATGGTGTAGATTTCATCGTGGGATACTTAGTCAGTTAGAGACTGCAAACAGTCGCTGTCTGTGCTCAGTGAATCATGGTGGGATTGACCTGTTGACTGTGTGTGTGTCCGTTTCAAACACAACAACAACAACAGCAGCAAAAGTTACCTTTTTCTGCTGATTTTCCCAAACCGGATCGATAGGTCCATCTCGGTCCTCCTCTTCATCGCTGTACTGCTGCTGGTCCGACATCTTAGAACCGTTTCTCACCTCTCCTGGTGTGACTAATTCTGGAAGTTTGGGTAACACCCGCTCTTTATTTTAGCCGCGGGGAGAGAAAAATCTCCATCAAGTCACGTGGTGCATTAACTTAATCACCAAGGGGAGGTAATTAGGTTAAAATAAACTTGTCGGTTATTTTTAGACGTTTAGTGCAGAACCAGCTGAGTGTAAAATGGTTTCAGTGATAAAACCCAGTCTATTTCCCCCAAAGGCAACCCGGAAGATTGACGCTCTCATTTTGATCTATATTAACTAAGTGATATATACTAGCGAAGGAAAGTGCGCTCTATTATGCGGGCATCTATGGTCTCTTTTTGAACTTTAATCTGTTCGGAACTGAATATCGACACGTGTATTTGCTTCTATCTTGGACAAATGTACAGCCTTATATTTGCTATGATATGCAATTCACATTCATGTCCAGACACAATTCCATTACCTACCCATACTAGAGATAATATAAGATAATAGTATAACTTCATTAACAGAGCTTAACATTCTGCACAGACACAGTAGCTGACAATAAGGTCCAGACGGACATTGAATAAACAAGAAAATTCTTGAATACAAATACAATGTAGAACAGTTATATAAACACATTATGGACTTTTCCACGGGTTGGCTGATGTTTGTACCTTAAAGTTGCCTCTTGGGTTTTTTTTCCACAAGACCAGACACTGTTTTTAAGTTAAACTGTTGTTTACTCACTGAAAACGTCGATCGCAGTACAAAAGGTACTAAACGAAGTAATTTCCATAAGCCATCATATAAAGACTCTAAAGTTACGATGAACAGTCGGTTTTCAAGGGAGAAACAGATCTTAATTCTGAAGACAAATAGGTTTATTACGCGTATATACTGTTAAACAAACAATATATTTGAATCAAACATTCATCCAGTCACGGTTAAGTGCTACCATTAAGAAATAGAGATTCACCATCATTATCTTGTGACTTGTTTCTTTTCAAGAGATCACGTGCTTTTGTGAATATTTAATTAGCTCTTTACCAGAATTTAAGCGTTAACAGTTACCCTAATGAACATGTTCAAGATGCTCAACGTCGGTTTAATTCATTCACAATTTAGTATAATTAAAGTCAAGTTGAATGACAAGGTCCTGTTAAACTCAGTCATTAATTAAATACCAAACACTGAATCCTGTCTGAGGAAACATATTGTATTGTCCACTTTAGAACATGCACTGGCAGGAAACCTGATCTCTATTGTTGGCCAAGCATCCTGTTTCTCTCTGACCTTAGTAAACGTAGTTATCCACAGAAAACTACCATCTGTCAATTCTATAACTTATTATCAATCTATAGTGATTACCAAATATATGCAATGTTCATAAAATACAGATGAGTCCAAATCCCGAAAAGACATCTCATATTTTACATTTCTCCCCTATGGCAAGTTGAGTATTATCCAGTCTCAAAACAATAAAAATTAACTCCAGATACTAACAGCAGCGAAAAATAGCAGCAAATAATTGACAAACTTAGGTCTACAATGTGCCTAAAATAAGAGGAAAACGATATTAAATGCAGTCAAATGCACGACGGGACACAAATAGAAAATGAATATTAAACCAGTGAATACAACAAATAAAAAGAGCGTGTCAAAATACAGTGTCTACAATGCTACATCACCATGACTTCTAAGAAAACAACAAACTTACAGCACATCGCCAGTTAAAGTTCTAATATGTCTTCTATGAACCACAAATACGACACACACATTGTGCAAAATTAGATGTTGATGATTCAAAGGCAAGGGCAAATATACAAAACACGAAGAACTGAAATGACTAATATATATTTATATATACAACAAAGGAAAAAGAATCAACAGAAAAGCGAAAACTGCAAAGAAGTATCATAGGTCCATGAACTGACGCTGGCTTAAAAAAAAAGACAAGAATTCAAAACGGTCGATAAATGTAAAATAAATGAATACCCTGAGACGCCTCTTTAATATTATCATATTCACACATCCCCCATACCGAAAGTTTATGGTTTATTCCGTGCACGGAAAACGTTTAACTAGATTTAGTGACCACAGTTTGTGAAAAAAACCAAGCTCACAGGCTGTACAATCCCGGCAGTGTATTTAACAACAAATCATCACCAGCAGGTAAAGTTACAGTGATGGACACCATTGAGGGTTTGAAAAATAACACACAAAACATAATTTGAAACGTTTCATAATCCAGACCAAAAAAACAAAACATGTATGCATACAAAGAGGACCGAAAAACACACGCACGTCAAAACATCTTGAAAAGTAACAGGATAACATTTATTTACCGTTACTGAATGCAAAAGTTGCAGAGGTAGGGGAGACTGGGGCTGGTTGGAACGTTTTTTATAAAAAGGTGACTAGGTCAAAAGTTTTTTGTGAACTTGGAATTGTTGCATGTGCATATGATAGTACACCCATAGGGCTATCTACCACCCAAGTAGTAGGGTGTAAGCATCTGGAGTATTTAGCGCCTCACTGCGCATGCGCGGAGTGAATAATTGGGTTGGCATAGGGGGGGTTCGCATGTCGTGAGTCAATGTAAATGAGGAGTATTTATGGAAATGAGGGGTGATTGTATGTGTGCGCATGCGTGAGTGTATGCGCATGCGTGAGTGTATGCGCATGCGTGAGTGTATGTAAATGAGGAGTAGAATATGGAAATGAGGTGATTGATGCGCATGCGTGAGTGTATGCGCATGCGTGAGTGTATGCGCATGCGTGAGTCTGTAAATGAGGAGTAGAATATGCAAATGAGGTGATTGATGCGTGAGTGTATGCGCATGCGTGAGTCTATGCAAATGAGGTTATTGGGTTCATTGGTGTTGATTCAAGATGGCGGCTAGTTTTTCTAGGTTAGGGGTGGTCGGTTTCAAGATGGCGGCTTGTTAGGGTTCATTGGTGTTGATTCAAGATGGCGGTTAGTTTTTCTAGGTTAGGGGTGGTCGGTTTCAAGATGGCGGCTAGTTTTTGTATGTTAGGGGTGGTCGTATTCAAGATGGCGGCTTGTTTGTGTGTGTGTGATGGGTTTTTCCCCCTGGTGATTGTATGTGTGCGCATGCGTGAGTGTATGCGCATGCGTGAGTCTATGCAAACGGGTGGTCGGTGTCCGTTTCCCGATCCCCGAGCTTTTCCCGATCCCCTCTCATTTGCATATGTCGTTTTTCAAGATGGCGGCTTGTTTTTCTAGGTTAGGGGTGGTCGTTTTCAAGATGGCGGCTTGTTTTTGTAGGTTAGGGGTGGTCGTATTCAAGATGGCGGCTTGTTTGTGTGTGTTATGGGTTTTCCCCAGCCCTCATTTGCATATGTTCAAGATGGCGGCTTGTTTTTGTAGGTTAGGGGTGGTCGTATTCAAGATGGCGGCTTGTTTTTGTAGGTTAGGGGGGGTCGTATTCAAGATGGCGGCTTGTTTGTGTGTGTTATGGGTTTTCCCCAGCCCTCATTTGCATATGATCAAGATGGCGGCTTGTTTTAGTATGGGCGGGTGGTTTGGATTCAAGATGGCGGCTTGTTTTAGTATGGGAGGGTGGTTTGGATTCAAGATGGCGGCTTGTTTTAGTATGGGAGGGTGGTTTGGATTCAAGATGGCGGCTTGTTTTAGTATGGGCGGGTGGTTTGGATTCAAGATGGCGGCTTGTTATCCCGATCCCCAGCCCCCTGTCAGTTTCTCGATCCCCAGCAGCAGCTGTGTAATGGGTTTTTCCCCCGCCCTCATTTGCATATGTAGGTCACTTTCCCGATCCCCAGCCCCCTGTCAGTTTCTCGATCCCCAGCAGCAGCTGTGTAATGGGTTTTTCCCCCGCCCTCATTTGCATATGTAGGTCACTTTCCCGATCCCCAGCGCCCCTGTCGGTTTCTCCATCCCCAGCAGCAGCAGCAGCTGTGTAATGGGTTTTTCCCCCGCCCTCATTTGCATATCCCATGTCACTTTCCCGATCCCCAGCCACCTGTCACTTTCTCGATCCCCAGCCGCCCTCATTTGCATAGGTTCAAGATGGCGGCTTGTTTTTGTGGGTTGGGGTGGTCGTGTTCAAGATGGCGGCTTGTTTTTGTGGGTTGGGGGTGGTCGTGTTCAAGATGGCGGTCTGTTGTCCGCTGAAAATATGCAAATGAGGTGAATGGGGTATAAAAGGAGTTCATTTTTAGGGAGAGGGGTGTATTGCAATCGGTCTTACCTGATCTGTCTCCCAGCCAGCCAGCCAGTCAGCCACGCAGCCAGCACAGCCATCCATTTACTTTTTTCCAGTAAGCATGAGACGTGGAGAAGATTTTCCGGATTATTTTTATTTTGCAGGTAGTGGGTCGAGTGAGGTGTCAAATTGAAGCTGACGTGAAATGTTTCAGATTGATACCTCACTCGACCCCATTGCACCACTAGGGGCGCCTCTAACCCAAAAAAAAAGGTGTTTTCAAGATTACGCATGCGCAGAATGCTGATAGTTCAACCCACACTAGTCTATCAGATGCGCCTTCACGTTACCTTCAATTTGATACCTCATTCGACCCGATTGCACCATTAGGGACGCCTCTAACCTCAAACAGGCTATTTTTGAAGATTGATATTTTTCATATTATCTTCGCGCATGCGCAGAATTACCCTAATTCAAGCCCACACCCAGTCTATCAGATGCTCCTTCACGTCACCTTCAATTTGATACCTCACTCGACCCCATTGGACCACTAGGGACGCCTCTAACGCCAAAAAGGTTATTTTGCACATCGATATCAACATGTGGTGTACGAATTTTTTTTTTTTTTATTTTGGCGGTAGTGGATCGAGTGAGGTATCCAATTGAAGCTGACGTCAAATGCTTCACAATGATACCGGACTCGACCCGATTGGTCCACTAGGGGGACCTCTAAAGGTATTTTGAAGATTGATGTTGATTGATGTTGATATTGATGTTTGGCGTTAGAGCCGCCCCTAGTGGTCCAATCGGGTCGAGTGAGGTATCAATGTGAAGCATTTCACGTCAGCTTCAATATGATACCTCACTCGACCCTCTACCTGAAAATAAAATTTAAAACCACTTTTCCATCCGAAGGACGGGTTTGTCACTTCAGATTTTCTTTGTTATTGTTTTGAAAAAAAAAAAAAAAATTTTTTTGGTGGAAAAAGATGCTGGGAGCTCGTGTTAGTTTGGTGTGCATATGAAAAGAAGTTTTTCTCTTTCGGAAAGATGGATTGGCCCTCAAAAGGGCCTTTGGATAGTGTCACACGAGAGGTACGGTATATTTGCTTCACAGCACCTCTCCGGCGTCAATGCATCGGCAATTCACTATGTCGTAGTTTCTTTTGTCTGGCAATCTCTTCTTCCAGTACCGTCATTGTCGTCTCCATTTCCAACTTCGCTTCCATCATGTCGATAATTTGTTCGTTGAGGTATGATATCTCATCTTCCAGTACCGTGATTGTCGTCTCCATTTCCAACATCGCTCCCCGCATGTCGATAATTTGTTCGTTGAGGCGTGATATCTCAGCCGAAGTGGTTATACTTTCAGTGTTTGCAGTGGAGGTGGTTATTGTTGCAGGTCTAGTAGTTAACCATCCGCTGTCTTGTTCTCCATCACGGGTGTCGGCCTCGTTATTTTCTTGTATGCCCTCCATTCTGTTGTTGTCTTGTTCTTTTCGGGTAATTATCTCGCTATGTTCTTCTGTACCCCTATTCCTTGCATCTCTAGGATGATGGGTGAGCAAGGCTCGTGGTAAACTCATGATGCGTAGAAAAAAACTCATGATGTGTAGTTGTTAATAAATGTGTGAACGTACACGTTATTTATACTCATTTGCATATGTTCTTTTCAAGATCCCCAGCATGTCACTCGTTGGATTCAAGATGGCGGCTTGTTTTAGTATG
>JAVTVY010019712.1:0-77673 GCA_036873755.1 Hanleya hanleyi | reverse complement strand
CTGCGCATGCGCAGACTATTGAACACGGACGAACCATTAGTGTAGTCAAGTGCTCCTCCACGAGAGCTTCAAAATAAGACCTCACTCGACTCCATTGGACCATTAGGGACTCACCTACACTCCAACATGTCCACCCCGTATGGGCCTATACACCCATAGCCATGCAGTATAGGCCTATGGGCCTACCCAGGCCTTGGTGACTTTTTTCAAAAGTTTCACCGATTCGCTCCACAACACTTCCTATCATGTTCTACATGACGAGACGTGAAAAACGAGACCCCACAACCCTACCGCAAATGTATAGAAGTGGGTTTCCCAGTAGGATAAACATTGAACCTATACCCCAGTATGGGTCTATATGGGGCTCGGTGACTTTTTCAAAAAATTTCACCGATTCGCACGGGGACACTTCCTATCATGTTCTAAATGACGAGACGAGTAAAACGAGACCCCACAACCCTACCGCAAATGTATAGAAGTACGTTTCCCAGGGGGACAAACATTGATCCTATACCCTCAGTATGGGACTATATGGGGTTCGGTGACTTTTTCAAAAATTTCACCGATTCGCACGGGGACACTTCCTATCATGTTCTAAATGACGAGACGAGTGAAACGAGACCCCACAACCCTACCGCAAATGTATAGAAGTACGTTTCCCAGGGGGACAAACATTGATCCTATACCCTCAGTATGGGGCTATATGGGGTTCGGTGACTTTTTTCAAAAATTTCACCGATTCGCACGGGGACACTTCCTATCATGTTCTAAATGACGAGACGAGTAAAACGAGACCCCACAACCTATACCGCAAATGTGGAGAAGTACGTTTCCCAGGGGGACAAACATTGATCCTATACCCTCAGTATGGGACTATATGGGGTTCGGTGACTTTTTTCAAAAATTTCACCGATTCGCACGAGGACACTTCCTATCATGTTCTAAATGACGAGACGAGTAAAACGAGACCCCACAACCCTACCGCAAATGTATAGAAGTACGTTTCCCAGGATGGTCCTATACCTCCCATACCCCATATAGGCATTTTCCCGTAATTTAGGATAAAGTCCGTATTCCGTATTTTTTCAGGAAAATTTTTACATACACCCACCCTGGAACTAGGGGGAGATAACTCTATTGATAGACAAGCCCCGTTAAGCCTGGCGACCTATATACCCCTCATACCCCATATAGGCATTTTCCCAGGTTTTTCGATAAAGTCCGTGTTCCGTATTTTTTTTTTCAGGAAAAATTTTACATGCACCCACCCAGCCATCAAATACCCCTTCACCTAGGCTTCACGTTGATACCTCACTCGACCCCATTCGACCATTAGGGGCTCCCCTAGATGCCAAAACGTCTATTTTCATACCCTTGGGCCACCGCGCATGCGCAGAATGCCGCTATTTCAACCCCACACCCAGTCCATTAGATGCCCCTTCATGAATGCTTCACTTTGATACCTCACTCGACCCCATCGGTCCACTAGGGGCTCCCCTAGCTCCAAAAAGGCTATTTTCATACCCTTCGGCCACCGCGCATGCGCAGAATGACCCTAATTCAACCCCACACCCAGTCCATTAGATGCCCCTTCATGGATGCTTCACTTTGATACCTCACTCGACCCCATCGGTCCACTAGGGGCTCCCCTAGCTCCAAAAAGGCTATTTTCATACCCTTCGGCCACCGCGCATGCGCAGAATGACCGATATGTCAACCCCACACCCAGTCCATTAGATGCCCCTTCATGGAATGCTTCACTTTGATACCTCACTCGACCCCATCGGTCCACTAGGGGCTCCCCTAGCTCCAAAAAGGCTATTTTCATACCCTTCGGCCGCCGCGCATGCGCAGAATGACGATATGTCAACCCCACACCCAGCCCATTAGATGCCCCTTCATGAATGCTTCACTTTGATACCTCACTCGACCCCATCGGTCCACTAGGGGCTCCCCTAGCTCCAAAAAGGCTATTTTCATACCCTTCGGCCGCCGCGCATGCGCAGAATGACGATATGTCAACCCCACACCCAGCCCATTAGATGCCCCTTCACCTAAGCTTCACTTTGATACCTCACTCGACCCCATCGGTCCACTAGCGGTCCCTACAGATTGCCGAACACTTCCACGAAAACCCACGGGTTTGGGACTACTTTCGGTCCGCGGAGGCAGACCGCATCACCGCCAGACCGCATCACCGCGAAGAAATACATGTCCCCAAGGTCACGCCACATTCACCCAGACCGGAAGTGACGTCATACCTGCGCCCCATTCACCTGCGCACAACGCCCCAATACCGCCACAAAACCTCCCCATTTTTTTTTCTGCGCATGCGCAGTGAGGCGCTGGGACGTGAATTTCACGGCTCTATACTACTTAGCTGTCATACTACATACTGTGCATTATCCATACCCGATATCAAATGGGTTGTGCCAAACTCTTCTTGTGACAACCTCTTCTTGTGACAACCTCTGTGAGCTACGGTTTCCACATGAGGTTCATGTTATCTAAAAGTTACACTTTTTGAGCATATCTCAGTCAAGTAAATTCAGTTGGAGGTTTAACCTCCACACAGAATATCATATTGATAATTACTATTGACTGTGGGCAGTATTCTTTTTATTGTGACTCTTTTTCAATCACAATACAATACATGTACTAGACTGAAAGTCACATGCTTGTGCCGAATGCTTGTTGTGAGCAAAAGACTCTCCATATCAGTTAATTGTCTGTGTAGTTGCTCTCTTGCATGATTATTTTACTCAGACTTTCTAACTGGTAAAACTGTCATTGATATAACAGTAGTGAACGGTCTACTTCTTAGAAATAATGATTCCACACGATCAAATTGATACATTTAAATGTTCCGGCGTGGCTATTTCATGAAATATCACAGTCGTGTAAAGCCAGTCCGATGTTCAACCATCATGCATGATATCGTGTATATTATTGAAAATTAATACTATCAGTTGTGGTCAGTATTGTCCTTTAATCGTGACAGTCGGTTATAGTAGGTTGTATTGGAATTGATTTTGAATTCTCACCCTGCTAGTCATGTACTATTAATACCTTTCAGTGGGTAATTTTGGATACGATTGAATTATTGGCATCTGCTATGATATAATTGTTTGCATGCAAATCTGCAACTGTATTTTTGATTTGAAATTTTCCTGATGGAACGTTTCAGCTGTTCTTTTTGGAATGTGCAAGGTTTGGATGATAATAAGCTTGATGACCCAGATTTCATTAGGTCGATTTGTAAATTTAGTTGCGTTGGTTTAACTGAAACTTGGCAGTCTTCAGATTTTAATGTTGACATTCCTGGTTATTGTTTTAAAAATTTTAATAAGGACCAGGCTATAAATGGCCGTAGACCACGTGGTGGTATAGCATTGTTGTTCAGATCGGTCCTTGAAGTTACTGTGGTTTTTAATTCTGATCTCATGGTATGGGTCAAAATATCTAAATCTTCACTTAATCTTGAAAAGGACCTCTTTATTGGTATTGTATACTTCAGGCCTGATAACTCTGCTTACTGGAAACATAATGCAGGGTTAGATCCCTTTGAAGAGTTGGATGCCCTCATCTGTCAGTACAGTAATAAGGGGCATATTATGTTAGTTTGGTGATTTTAATGCCAGAACAGGTGAAAAACCAGAGTTTATATCCACTAATGGAGCTATCCATATACCTATATTACCCGATGGGTCATTCAATTGTATAGAGCTACCCCGCAAAAACCTCGACAAATCTGTTAATACATTTGGGCGAAGCTTGATTGAAACCCTATCTAGTCACAAGTTATTAATTCTTAATGGCAGAGCCCCAGGTGATGCCTTTGGAAAATTTACGTGTCACACATACAATGGACGGAGTACTGTTGACTATATCGCTGTGTCAGAACCATTTTACACAAATGTCAAATACCTACATGTATCTCCACTTACTTTATACTCGGATCACTGTCAAGTGTTTTGCTACCTAAATGTAAAATTCTGCACAGATGTAATTCCTAATGCCTCTGTAAATAATATTACATATAAGAAGGTTAAATTTAAGAGGAAATGGAACTCGCACAGCCATGACACTGTTCTGCAGGAGATCCAGTCAGATGGTATTAGGCATCTACTCAACAGCTTTATCATGCAACCTTACTCTAGCGACCCGGAGGGAGTGCAGCAGGGTGTCACTGATTTTACCCATATTCTCCATCACCTCAATTGTAAAGCTACAGTTCAGGTTCGGTCTAATAAAGCCACACGGAAGAATAAATGGTATGACCGGGATTGCAAGGTAGCTAAAAAGTGTGCCAAATCCAGTTATCATCAGTACAATAACAATCCATCTGACGAGGCTCGTATCCATTATCACAAAGTTAAACATAATTATAAAAGACTGGTTGCACGTAAACGGCATGAATATTATGATAATTTAATAAGCGAACTTCGCGATGCCAAACAGTCCAATGCCCAATACTACTGGAAATTGTTAAAATACCTAGGGACTACTAAAAACTCAGTTTCCCAGTCTGTTCCTGTAGACAAGTATGCAATGGCCGACCACTTTGTTTCTTTATTAGGAAAATCTGACATTCAGTCTTCAGGGACTATCCCTGAAGACACCACAGATGATAATAGTTCTATGCTTAACACACCAATAACTGCTGAAGAAATTTTAACAGCAGTTGCTAACATAAGGGTTAATAAGAGTCCAGGAGAGGACAACATTAGTAACGAACTCCTAAAGTGTGTCATACCTGTTACTATTGACCATGTATCTCGGTTGTTTAATATTATCCTAGACCAGGGTTATTTACCTGAGTTGTGGCGTAACTCGACCCTTATCCCAATACATAAAAAGGGTGACCGTTCTGTTCCCAACAACTATAGGGGCATAGCCCTAGGTAATGCTCTTGGGAAGCTTTTTGCTAAAATCATTAACAAACGTCTTACTAATTTCATGGAAGATTCCAACTTGTTGAGCTGCAATCAAGCTGGCTTCAGACAAGGCCATCGTACGTCGGACCATTTATTTACACTCCGAACTATCATTGAAAAGTATAATTCCAATAAAAAGCCTTTGTATGCATGCTTTGTAGATTTTCGTAAAGCATTTGACTCTATTGATAGGCAATCTTTGTTCAAAAAGTTATTAGACACTGGCATAAATGGTAAGATATTTAAAGGAATAGACAACATTTGGCAAACGTAAACTACGACTGAAAGATCAATCCAAACAGTGCCCAAAAATACTTTTTTCCTATTTTTGAGATTCTTTCTAACGAAGAAAAATACTCTCAAACATTGGAAAAATGACCAGATGTGTTGAATGAAGGGAGCCACCATCTTTATGGTTTAACCAATGAGCGGCCGAGTGATATTCACGTGACAACTAGCTCGTGACGTCAAAGGGCCTCTCTGCTGCTAGAGAGCAAACATGGCAGCAAGTGATTTTCAACTTTTTCCAAGGGTCCAACGCCTTGCATTTTCGGGAGTTTTAACCTGACTGATGACAATGACTGGCTGGGTCAAACCATGCTTTCATCTACGCTGTTTGGGACCAGTGTCGAGGGATACAACTTAGTGTCAGGCGTGTTCGAGCCCATTGAAGACGATCTACCGTAGAAATCGGTCGAGGATGCATGTACCGTAGAAGCCGGCCGGGTCGCGGATTTCGTTTAATCGGCTTTGTTGTGAGATGTCCTGTTAGGAAACGATCAGACGAGCACATGTGCAAGTGCTGACATTAGCTGACAAGGATTTATTCCATAAACTTTCTCAGGTAAATTTTCTCGCACGCTAGATATTTGGGTGGGTGTTTAACGGCCGTGTCATGCTGGACAGTTTCTTTCGGTAACAGTTCAACGGTGAGAAAAATCCCCGGATAATCTTTTCCCGGAAAAACGGCCCTCCAGCAGGGGCAGATTTAGTTTCGTTTTCTGGCTGAGTGCCGGTCTTTGTTGAGGCTCGATTCTTTGAATTGGTAACACAGAAATCAGAATTATTCCCATTCTCGGTTACATTAAACAATCTCAGTGAGTTACTGCCGAATTATGTTGACGCATGTTGGCGTAGCCATCAGCTGAGAAGTATTGGCCTATAACGAAAGCATATTTTATCAGACAACTCGATGCTGTGTTTTTTTTTTACACTTAGTCTAGACTGACCGACAGATCAAACCCGATTTCGCAACAACAAGGATAAGATCATTGTAATTGTACAAACATCAGCCAGAATACAAGGATGTATAGCCACACCTGCTGGCCTATCGGGCCGCGATTATATTCCAGTGCAAGGCAAACTGTGCGTGTCCTCCCAGTTCACTGCAGTGTTCTGTGGCCCAGTGACGTCACTAAACTTGCCGTAATGGCGGCGGCCTTACAAGCCACAGAATTGATCGTTAACGGCTTCTTACTCGGTTGGAAAAAATTGCATAATTTAAATAAAAATCGTTTTGGACACTCCTGGAATTGTTCTTTCATTTGCAATATACGTTTATCAAAGGTTGTCTATTCCTTTAATGTGATTAAGTCCTTATATAGTGATGTCTTGTATAACATCAAAATTAACGATGAGATTTCCTCAAGCTTCCACAGTTACCAAGGAGTTAAACAGGGCTGTTCCCTCTCTCCTACACTGTTTAATATTTTTATTGATGACATCAAGTCAAGCTTCAATGACCACTGCTGTCCTATTGACCTAAATGGTCATCCATTGTCTCATCTACTGTTTGCAGACGATCTGCTTTTGTTGTCTGAGTCTCCAAATGGGCTACAAAATGCTCTTGACAATCTAAATATTTATTGTAAAAGTAATCATATTGTTGTCAACCTCGACAAATCCAAAGTTATTGTGTTTAAAAAAGGTCCTCAATTCAAACGACCTATAATATGGCGCTTGGGCGACTCTGAAATTGGTCAAGTCGATCAATACCAATATTTAGGGATAATTTTTTCACGTACAGGCCATTTCAGGCAAAATACAGAGCAATTAAGTCGTAAAGGCATGCGTGCTTCATATTCATTACTTAGTAATCTAAATGGGAAAAATATTCCCATTGATACTGGATGTCATCTATTCCAGTCCCTAGTTAAACCTGTCCTGCTTTATGGCTCAGAGGTGTGGGGAGCAGACCTTGTATCATGTAAACACCCTGACAATTCTCCCCTAGAGAAAGTTCAACTAAAATTTAATAAACGGTTTTTACAAGTTCACAGATCCACCAACAATTGGGGGGTTAGAGCTGAGTTAGGCATTTATCCATTGATTCACGATATAGTCAAGAGGTCTGTTAATCTTTACCATTATGCACTAGAATCTTCTGATAAATTAATATACCATGCTCTTCAGGAACAAAAGGTTCTCTGCATGAAGCATGTTGGCTGGTTGTATAAGATACAGTCTTTTTTACACACTAATCTTAATATAGATATAGATGAAGCAGTGGGGAGTAATTTTCATCTTCTGCTACAGGCACATTTCAAAGCATGTTTTCATGATTCACTACAAGATGATAAAATTCCTGGTGAACAAAATAAGATGAGAACATACAGACTGTTTAAGACTACGATTGAACTCGAACCATATCTGTTATATAATAAACCAAGCCACCAGCAATTTTTCTCAAAATTGCGGTTGAGTAACCACAAGTTAAAAATAGAAGTGGGTAGGCACACCAAGCCTAAGACCCCAATTCATCAACGTTTGTGTGAGGTGTGTATGGTAGTAGAAGATGAGAAACATTTTGTTTTATCATGTAACAGATTTCATTCAGATAGGATCTCTCCATTTCAAAAAATATCTGCTCGCTTTAATGATTTCAACAATATGAATGATACTAACAAGTTTGCCATGATTATGTCTTGTGCTGCCTTATCCAAGGTAGTTGTACCTACTCTTTATGAATGGTATAATCAACGCTAATTTATGCATTGTACTACATACAGGGCCGTCTTGGTGAATTATCATATTATTTGCACACGTTCTTGCTATATTTGCATCATAATATTTCGCATTAGTACTATTCCATCTACAATATATCCACGCAGTCTTGGTGAATGTTTGACTGCTTATCTTCACCCACTCAGGGTGTCAAATGTACATACTATTGTTACTCTGGTTAATTGTTCGATTTAATTTGTACTCTGCCTCTTATGGTGTTTGTGCAATAAATACTTGAACTTGAACTTGAACACTGAATACGTTACGCACAGAAATCTCGTCCCCGTTGCTTTCGCTTTATGTTTTGAAATCGAAGCTGTGTCGAAAACTGGGCTATGCTTCATTGTTCATTCTCCGTTCATTTATTCATTGCGTGAAAGAATTTTGCTGTCTGTTGTCTGTTTTAATATGTCATTGATATAATTTACTGTTACCACTTGGCGGTATTTTGCAATTTCCAATCACTTATTACATTTAGCATGTCGTTTTTCCATACCAGTTGTGGATGAGTGCAATCTAATGCCCTTACAGGCTATATAATTTCCTATGTATTTCCAAAAAAGAATTAATTAAACTGTCACTATATCTGCATAGGTCAACAGCTATATACATATGGATACCAGTAATTATCAGCCGCGTTGTCCACAAAAATACTTGCAATACGCTTTGTGGATTGTTAAACTCTAAGGTCCTTGCAAACTAATATGCATTAATCTCCTATTCCAAAAAAAAAACAAAAAATACATTAAGACATTATATAGTATTGTTCACTGGACATATTCCTATGCACGTTATAATCCTATAATAATTCAAAACATCTATTTAATAACATTCAGTCACCCCTCAATTTTGCCTGAAATTCTAATCAGTCCAATGAATTTATAATAGTTACATAATGTCGTAAGACTACATCAAATGTTGGCAACATTTTGTGTCCAATGGGGTAATATCATGTCAACATTGTGTAACTGTTTATCCAGTGATCAAGTGAGAAGTGTGAGAAGTCCAGCTGCCCTAGTGCCTGATCGATGAAGAAGTCATTTTGATGTTTATGAAATACACCATGATGGATGACAAGTAGTAAGTGAATACATTACAAGGACACAATCAAAGGAAATTTGAGAAGTCATTGATAAGACTTGATAAATGATACATCATAGCTGTACCATGTATTACCCCATAACCCCCCCCCAGCATGCCCACTACATAACCCCCCCCCCCACCATGCCCACTACACACACATCCAGTTAGGGGGGAGGGGGGGCGGGGTCAAGAGGCAAATGGATGAGATTTACAAACATGCAACATAGGGTGGTAGCTACCAAATTAGTATACTAAATCGTGGCAAGATCATGTGGGATTGATTTCATGAGATATTCCCGAGGCAGGGTGGTGGTATGAGAAATTGCCAGGGGTTGCGAGGGGCCGAGTGAGTGAGTGCTTGTCATGAAAATCGGGATATTTCCCCCAACTTTTATGAATAAATTAGTTATATTAGATCTTACTCCATTTAATATTTTCTTCTACAGAAAGTGTAACAGGGAGAAGGTCAGAAAGAAGCCATTTGTTTGAGTCTGACTGTTGGAGGAAGATGAAGGAGGCGACAGTGTATATGGCTCCCACAGAGTGAACATCATCATCTTGTAATGGATTTTATCGCGATTGCAGATGTAAGGAATAATCTGTCATTTTCAATGCTAATAATCAGATATATGATGCTCATAGACCATACTAAAACCAGCAACAAGAATGAATAATTTTGCTACTCTGTTGGTGAGTGGGGGGGGTCATCAAGGCTTCATCTGCAGATGGCTCAATGTGCAGTTGATGAGTTCAGATTTTATAGAATGGTACTTACAAATGTAAGCTTATATTGACAGGATAGTGAAGACAAATTATATTGCCCAATTCTTTATTTGTTTAATAGGACCAACCAACTGCTTGCAAGAAAGATCAGAGACACGTCACAGTGCGGATCATTACATTACAGGGTTTCGGATGATACTTTACAGGGTTTCGGATGATGGTGGAAGTGTGTGCATTATTTCATAACTTGGACTATGTGAAATAATTGGTCTCTGACATGCCTGCATCACAAGATAATGGCTACCGGTATCATTGGATGTGACAGAAAAGATGAAATGGTAATGTGATACAACAAATATTCAGGCTAAAGCTGTGGTACCATATTACATATAGAAGAGGAACAAAACGGAACTGTGTTGAATCTTCACCATTCCTGAACACCCTTACAAAAAATCAACCACAATGGCCGGCATACTACTGGTGATAGAAAAGTGACACCATCGTATGCAAACAAAGTCTCATTACTGTGATAGAATGATGAACAATGTGCATATACCTGTAGCCCTCTCATCTGTTGAAGCAGATGGCCCAACATAACACTCTGCAGCTACATGTAGATGAGAAGACAAGGGTGTTGTTTACTATGAATTAACTGTGATGTTGAATACAAGAAAACAATGCAACACTCGATATATCACAAATCATCGATACATGACGAATAATTGACTTCAGATACAAAAGTCAATGTGTGAAGTCTGACCACCTTTACATGTACTCTGTACAGGAAGGTGGATATAAATTTTTATTTACCATATTATGACTCGGTATGTCCCAGATCATTAATACATTGTGTAATATAATTTGACTCGGGTACATAAGTCACTGTGTGAATTCTGACCACTTATACTCTTTGTAGGAAGGTCTTACACACTTCAACTGTGTATTTAGGTCCCATAACTAAACTTTGATAAAATGCAATTAGCTAGCTCACTCAAATGTTCCTGATGATATTGCAATACATGTACTCTGAATACTCTGTGTATTAAAGAAGGTTGGACACACATAAACTATGTATGTAGGTCCTATAACTAAACTGTGATAATGTGCAATTAACTGGCTCTCTCAAATATCCCTGATCAGTGATAGGTTGGACACACATAAACTATGTATGTATGTCCCATTACTAAACTGTGATAAAATGCAATTAAATAATTCTCTCAATTATCCCAGATCAGTGATGTTAAATACATGTACTCGGAATACATAGGTCGCTGTGTGAAGTCCGATCACCTATACTCTGTGTAGGAAGGTTGGACACACATAAACTATGTATATAGGTCCCAACTAATATGTGATAAAATGCAATTAGCTAGCTCACTCAAATCATTGATATTACATGTACTCAGAATACATAGGTCGCTGTGTGAAGTCCGATCACCTATACTATGTGTAGGAAGGTTGGACACACATAAACTATGTATGTAGGTCCCATAACTAATCTGTGATAAAATGCAATTAACTAGCTCACTCAAATCAGTGATATAACATGTACTCAGAATACATAGGTCGCTGTGTGAAGTCCGATCACCTATACTATGTGTAGGAAGGTTGGACACACATAAACTATGTATGTAGGTCCCATAACTAATCTGTGATAAAATGCAATTAACTAGCTCACTCAAATCAGTGATATTACATGTACTCAGAATACATAGGTCGCTGTGTGAAGTCCGATCACCTATACTATGTGTAGGAAGGTTGGACACACATAAACTATGTATGTAGGTCCCATAACTAATCTGTGATAAAATGCAATTAACTAGCTCACTCAAATCAGTGATATAACATGTACTCAGAATACATAGGTCGCTGTGTGAAGTCCGATCACCTATACTATGTGTAGGAAGGTTGGACACACATAAACTATGTATGTAGGTCCCATAACTAATCTGATAAAATGCAGTTAACTATCTCACTCAAATATCCCAGATCAGTGATATTACAATACATGTACTCGGAATACATAGGTCGCTGTGTGAAGTCCGATCACCTGTACTCTGTGTAGGAAGGTTGGACACACATAAACTATGTATGTAGGTCCATAATTCTCTCAATTATCCCAGATCAGTGATGTTAAATACATGTACTCGGAATACATAGGTCGCTGTTTGAAGTCCGATCACCTATACTCTGTGTAGGAAGGTTGGACACACATAAACTATGTATATAGGTCCCAACTAATATGTGATAAAATGCAATTAACTAGCTCACTCAAATCATTGATATTACATGTACTCAGAATACATAGGTCGCTGTGTGAAGTCCGATCACCTATACTATGTGTAGGAAGGTTGGACACACATAAACTATGTATGTAGGTCCCATAACTAATCTGTGATAAAATGCAATTAACTAGCTCACTCAAATCAGTGATATAACATGTACTCAGAATACATAGGTCGCTGTGTGAAGTCCGATCACCTATACTATGTGTAGGAAGGTTGGACACACATAAACTATGTATGTAGGTCCCATAACTAATCTGTGATAAAATGCAATTAACTAGCTCACTCAAATCAGTGATATAACATGTACTCAGAATACATAGGTCGCTGTGTGAAGTCCGATCACCTATACTATGTGTAGGAAGGTTGGACACACATAAACTATGTATGTAGGTCCCAAAACTAAACTGTGATAAAATGCAATTAACTTGCTCACTCAAATATTTCAGATCAGTGATATTAACAGACAATTATGCCATATGTATACAGTAATATTTCATCATACAGCAGTAAGCTAAAAAAAAGTTAATAATAATCATGATAATCATTTTGCATCTTGAAGTTTTCATTCCTTAGATGAGGAGTGTTATGAGTCTAACATCAGTTGAAAGGGAGGCATCAAACTTATTGTAGGTGGTACCATCTTGGATGTTACTAAACCTCCCCAGACTCCCTTCCCCATTATTGTAACCCCTGTTACTTGTGGTTTCTGTGATTCATGAATTGGTAGAATTCAATGTTTACAGTTTAGCTTTTCATATCTTTAGTTGTTCATTTGATTGCAAATAGTCTAGTGTTTAATTAGTGCATTCATAAAGTTAGACCGCGGTTCACAGTTCCTTATTCGTCATCCAGCGACTCATAGCCGCACCCCAAGCAGCGCCCCCTGGCGTCAGATTTGGGATACAAATATGCAAAGATATCGATTCCACATGAACTCTTGTATATAGATGAAGCTAGGTATTCGTACTGTTAGAAATCAGATCTGTTATTAGATTATATCCGAATATGATTTAAATATATGAATTTTATTTCAATTAGTGTGTATTTGTTGATGTATGTTCTGAAATATCCTTCACTTTCTTACAGGTTGATATACTTTTCACTGATGACTGCAAGAAATAACACTGGGATGTAACTTGGTTGCTCATATGGTTCCGATGTATTTGCAAGAATTTAGAATTTAACTAAATCTGCAAAAATGTACAATTTGCACCACAACAATCCGGTGCAGATTTCATTTAAATCTGCATCTGGATGAACGTTAAACCTTGATGTGGTTGTACGTTTAACCTTGATGTGGTTGTACGTTGAACCTATTTCTGAGAAAACATTGAACCTGAATCTGGTTATACCTTGAACCAGTAATTGGTTATAGGTAACACCAAATTTTGGTTCAGGGTTTTCCATGGTTAAACGTTGAACCAGAAACTGGTTCAACGTTTACCTTTCAGTTCAACGTTACACCTTTTCGTGGTTGAACGTTTAACCTCATTTCAGTTCAACGTTAAACCTTGATGTGGTTGTACGTTTAACCTTGATGTGGTTGTACGTTGAACCTATTTCTGGGAAAACATTGAACCTGAATCTGGTTATACGTTGAACCAGTAATTGGTTATAGGTAACACCAAATTTTGGTTCAGGGTTTTCCATGGTTAAACGTTGAACCAGAAACCTTTCAGTTCAACGTTACACCTTTTCGTGGTTGAACGTTTAACCTCATTTCAGTTCAACGTTGAACTTTGCTTGGTGCTACGTTGAACCAGTTTATGGTTGCAACCGAGTTACATCCACTTTATGGTTGAACGTTTACTCAGCGTTTTTACAGTGTTCAATGGCGGTTCCGACTTCAAAGAACAACAGCTAAGCCCCACTTCGGATTTTTGGTTGGAGTAAATCTGTTCAGTGGCACACCAATGCTGCAATATCGCCCATTCGGACTGGTAGACAGGGGATGTGGAAGGTCTCGTAGAAGCAACTTGTGTTGAAAAGTCTAGTAAATGGACGTCGCCGGCTGACGTAAGTTTGTTCAACGCCGAAAGTTGTCAGGGACGACCGATTGAGTGGACAAAAACTATTTTATTTCACTTCACATTAATATTTACTAATTTATAATGCAGTTTTTGCGGAGAAATTGCATAAATAAAAAATTCGAAAAATCCGACCGAAAAATCGACCAAAAATGACATTTTTGAAAATGCCGTCACCGTGACGTCATCGATGCAGCCATCTTGGATTTTTTTACATTTTCCGGTAGAGCTTTACACAGAGGTATGGTAAGTAGCTCAAGGGGTAAGAAAAATAATTAAGGGGAGGGGGGTCCCCCAGGCCAGGATACGTCCCAAAAAGCCCAGGCCGGATAGGGTTAAACAGCAACTGTTGAATCAGAAACTCCCGGAAGTCCGTTCCCGCAGGGACTATCAGCAGAATTATATTCTGAGAGTTTCCGGGAATCGGTGATTCCGTTTCCGCTAACAGTCTGAGTCTCCGCCCGACCTGTATTCATGGGAGACAAGGGAAGCCCGTCTTCAACCAAAACCTCGTCTGATTTGCATGTCATTTGGTCTTCCAATACCCTCTCACACTTACAGTTTTTATTTTCTTTTTCCTGCAAAAGATCCAAACAAAGAATTTCTGAGAATCAGGTCAGGGTGACTGAATAAAGACATATAATGGCCGATCAGAATTATAGACCTCGTAGTATCCACGCCCGTGGAGACGGCAGCTGTGAAGGCGTCTACCGCCCCAAAAAGCGAGACGGGTCGTGCCGACTGCATAATCGAGTCGACAATATACGACTGAAAGACATTATTATGCAATAAAACATGTACTGGACATTTTGTATACTGGTCGCAACATGGTCGACACGTCGGAGAGGTCGAGTTAGCATCTGCCCCTGGCTTTTACTGGCCACAAATACAGCAATAAATTGACAGCATCGTTTAGATATACAAAGATACTTACCAATGGTTGTAGGTTAAATTCTAGACGACTTTTCGATAGTAATTTTGCTTGGATAAGCGCCACAAACTTCGATAACACGAAGCTCTGGATCTGTCTTGCTCGAAAAGTGAAGCTATAGAAGGAGTTCGTTGCATGACGGAATTGCCGCATGGACAGTGAGACAGACTGTGGAATTCGGTAGTTCTTTTCTCCATATTGGTAGCCTAATAAGCGCTAGGCATTTATACAATAATACGTGAATTGTCAGTTCTTCAGCGTAAAAATATATAATTTTGTTTTGAAGCGTCAATTTTTTTGTAGAACAAATATCCCACCTAAAAGAGGCCTTAAAATAGCAAAAAATGCCAGGGAGCACATATTGATCAATCATGACGTTTATTATGAGTTTGAAGATCACCGTTATATTGATACTGAGATTTCAATGCGACTTGGCAGCTATTGGATCGAAAAGAAAAATCGACCCCATTACCGTCACACACAAAGGAGTTTTTCGTATGCAAACGTCTCATATCGTTTCTCGGGTAAACGCTTCTTTCTGTGGACGATGAATTTCTATAGAATGTCGGAACTGACGATTGTGTTGAAATAATACTGAATGTATCACGTAATGAAGGAAAAGATGATTACAGCGGACTGACCTACCGTTTGCAGCTCACTGTCCTACCGTTTGATCCTAAATGTTAGACACAAGTAAAATAAACAGTTATGCTTCTCAACTCTAGTATGATGGCTGGTTCTTTCTGAAAAACGCAATGGTCGCGATGTTAGAATCAAGCCATTACTTGAGACAGAGATAAAACAATTTGACGTTAATCTGCAACACCATGCATCGGAATACAAATCGTCGAATTACTCCTCATTGTATAAACGTACGCACGACTGTCAGGAAATATATTTGAATATAATTCAACTTGCCTCCTGGTTCAAGTATGATTATATTAAGTATGAAATAAAGACAGTAAAAAATTGAAGTTATGCGCAATTTGGCAACAATTGTCTGCCCAAACAGACAATCAGTTAAAAATATATTTAGCCATATATTTATATCTGAGTATTATATGTGATGGAGTGAGCATGTACATTATTTCTAAGACAACTGATATCTTGCGAATCAGAAATATATACCCTATGGAATTTAACATAAGCCTACTTAAGCAATCTGTGACAAAATGAAGGCATTTCGAGTAAGAACGACAAGAAACTAGATGTTTCGGACATCAGCTGCAGCTGGTAGAACTACCGGTTGTAGCTTGCTGTCATATTTGTAATCAACACATATGCCTACTGTTTACTATAGCCTATGTGATACGTAATTTCACTGTGCTAATGTTTCAGGCAGAACCCATCCCATCTGCCAAGAATGCATCAGTATAATGATTGCACACAATCATAAATGCAAATATGGTTCTTTGACGAGTTTTAGTTATAACAGAGATCGAGCGTTCCACATTTACAGCCCATATAACCAATTTGAAATCAACTCGTACTGCATACTACACTCTATTGGTAAAACATCAAGGCCGCAAGATGGAATTAGAAGTGTAGCATTTATAATACAACCAGCATCCATGTTACGAAATCGATGATAACCAGTGAGATGAGGCCAGAAGTCACCGTTCCATATATGATAGATCGAGCACCATAGGTTTTACGCAGATTCATAGCTACTCTCCTCCCTCGAGGGTAGTATCAATCTTAGCTAAGTTAAAACATATCTATCTGCCATTGAAATACATCAGTTCGAGCGTACATGTCATTAACCATGAACAGCGGTAAGGAAAGCCTAAATTACATGATTTCATTATGCTGATCAGAGAGGGGATCAAAGGTTACATATCACATTAAGTTGAGATATTCTGACGATGTGTTCTAGAATAACGTTATGTCATAGGCCAATGTAACTAGAGTAACAAATCCCAGCATACGATGATAATGCATTCAGCATAAACAGACAAACGAAGCACCTTTACAACGTGTAAGTTAAACTGGGTCCACGCAAAGCGAAAATCATTTTTCATTTCTGTTGTGAAAAAGAGTGAGTGGTTGCGATCTATGTTCAGAGAGATACCGACATGTACGACTGTCAATTAGAACGGAACATCAAGACGAGAGAGGACTGACGCTCATTCGACGGGAAAACTGTGCGAAATATCATCTGATTCGATGCTAAGGTCATCTACTTCTTTGGCACAAGCTATATCGGTTTGACGGCTATGGCTGCCTGCTAACTATGAAGCACTGATATCTGCACATCGGATAAAAAGGGACACGGAATTCCCTTTCTCTATGTTGGTAATCTTTCCCTATCACAATTATACCAGTTTTGAAACAGTCCACAGAATAACCTTTTTGAGTAATTATTAATTCCAGTTAAAATGAAGAGAATTTTTTTTATATATGAAGGTGTTATCCAGTTCAATATCTGATGTTCACAGAAGAAAATTGTCGGGATCTGCAGTGAATATATTAATCGGAATGAGTGGGCCCTCGGTACACACTAGTTTGTAGACCGGTTGGTGTTCTGCTGACAAGGACGTCTAGATGAATAAACAAATCCATAAGCTATTTCTAAATGCCACTAAGATAAACCTTACGTCATCACCACGGAGATGCGACAATCCGAGACATCAACCGGGTCAACAACCTGATAAAGAAATACCTCAAGAGCAGCAACCATGTGATCATTCTAATGAGATGCCGAGACCGTGATGTTATACCCAAAGGCCTCCGAATTGTAGCCCTTGTGAAGTATTAGGCCGCCCATGGAATCACGGTCAATGCCAGCATATTTTAGTAAAAGAACGGCCCAAACACCAGCGTATATTCACGGCTATATCGCTAACCGCGTTCAGTCACAACAACAAAAGCTTGAATCCGCCATCCAGCCAGCACTCCACATCCAATTCCATCAGTCCCAGCCTAAGGACAATGCAGTCCTGAACACCAAGTTCAAAAATAACCAGTTGAAGAAGTTCGACCAACTTAACCGCCACCAGACAGCCCGAGTTAAGCCTGAGCATACAGATAAGCAGCCATACCTAGCCAAACTGTAGTAAATCTCAGTAGCAGATAGCTTTACAGATGATCAACTCAAACTCCCAACTAAGGATCTAAACTTTGCGCCCACCAACCAAAAAATTCGCACAGATGATTTCATTGTTAACATCGAGAAAGGCCTAAAACAATTAGCATCAGGAGGCAATGTAGACTATCTTAGACTTCAAATAGCTGAAATTCTTTCAGAAGCTCAACCACAGACTGACACCTTGTCCCAAGGTGAACGTCATGGCATCACAGAGCTAGAGAATTACAAATCTACTGTCCTTGCAGTCCCCAGTAGACATAGGGAAAACCTCAGCCATCCTTGACTCCACTGACTTCCACCATCCTAGTTGACAACCTCCTCACTAACCGAAGCACCCACATGATTATCGAAACAGATCCAACCAGCCGCTATGACCGTCAACACTTAGCCATTCTCAAAGACCTGAAAAATAAGAATGAAATTCAGACAGACCTCCACACAAACACTGCTAATCCAACATCCACGCCCCTCATATGCCAGAGCAACGATCAAATTCACAAAGATTCGATCAAAGCCCTTTTACTGATCTGTTCCAGAGACAGTCTTTTACAATACACCACAACATCTGACACAGCTCCTAACCTCATTTGAAAGATCAGCTTCATCGTTCATCAGAATTTTGTAACAAAATCCAGGGCATCAGCACTCAGCCAAATGGTCAGCTATGATGTCGACTTATTCACGAATGTTCCAACCACTGATACAATACAGGTTATCAAACATAAGGTAAAAATTTTTATTTATATATTACTGGTGTCTACTAACTTAGCATTGTGGTGATTAGTAGGACCGCTCTCGACAACGAATTTGTTGTCCATTGTAGAAGTTTGAATGTCACTTGTTGTACGTTGTGATGATCAGTAGAACCGAGACGAGCGTGGATGCAGCCATCTTGAATATCCTCACCACAAGGAGGAGACTAAATTGCCCAATGTAGGCATACTTTCAATAGTATTATCAGCCTTAAAAAAGCTATGTCCGTGTGGATTCATATTATTTGTTATATATTGAACTATTTTATTGCGAATTGAGACGCACATGTCTTCATGGTGTTTATATAGCCTCTGATCGATCCCTCCGAGGATTCTAGTATTTTTAGCATCAAAGTCTCCCCGCCCAATCATTAAACAAACTGGGATAAGAAATGCTTTCTCACACGTCTGGAATTAGTGACGGGGTCGAATGCTACAATCCCCTCCAGGTAGTACGGTATATAGATCAGGGCGGAAAGCTGAGCTGGGCGGTTAATCGCATCCTCTCACGGGTGACTGCACGCAGTCCCGCGCTGCAGTAAATCGTGCTTCCAGTGGGCCAGCTGGGATCAACACATGTTTATCAATTCCGCTAAATACATACTGGGAATTAAATGTAATCTTCAATACGACCGTGATAACTTATATTTTTGGTCAGCTTTCTTCATCTGTCGATGCGTCATGAACCCCAGGCAGTAATACCCGATTAAGATGGCAAATCCGTCATGGGGAAGGATACTGTATGTCTGTGGTGCCAGGACGGGAACAGGCGACGAAAGCCGAGGTAATCAACAAAGTAGGCATGTTTAGTATGTTTATTCGAAAAACTTAATCAACTATTTCTCTTCTAATTATTGTTTGTGTCGTGACCGACGCAACACATGGTACTCTGGCCAGTAGCCCAAAGAGTGTCTCCTCTTAAAAGAGGTCCCTTCTGGCGCTCCTCACAAACTTCTCCACAATCTCCTCCCGTTCGACCTTCAGCCGCTGTGGGCTAGCAGGACGTAACCCCGCAAGTCGGATGAACTCGTCGTCGACAGGACTAAATGGAGTAGGATAGTCGTCGGACACAGCTGCAGTGGACACTCGCACAGCCACAGTCGGCATGACGGCACCCTCACTTTCTGCGAGTCCTGGCTCCACTGTCCCCTGTCGCCCTGGATCAGACCGAAAGGTGGAGGTTGTCGACCCGTTAGCTTCGATGTCGCTGTGGACGAGTTGGCTACCGCTGTCACCGTGTTGATGGTCAACGTCGTTTGCAAGTTCGGCAAGGACCAATGGCTCGTGAGGTCACGGGAGGCAACGCTCACATGGCGGACGGGTTGCTCACACAAGGTTTTGGTGACTTGGTTAGCGAAGGCAGCATCGGTCAAGGGCTGGACAGGCATCTCCGCTTCCATGGCTGTGGCCATTTCGCCTCATTGTGCCAATCATGGCGTCTCTTGATGCGGTCTCTTGCCGCAGAACGAACATAGATTCGTCAATACGGCCGCCCTCCTCTCGGACAAAGGCGAAGATATCAAGGCAAAACATCACACAGTACAATGGCAAAAGTTACAATGGCTGCAGGACTGAAGTAAACACCTTGTTGCAGGTAGCCAGTATAAGGCCGGGGTACAGACGGGCAGGACGCATGCGCATTAACGGTCGATCGACTGTTAGCTACGAGGCACTTACGGTCGATGGAGTGTTAGCTACGAGGCACAGGCGCACTATAGTTTGATAAGGGCCAGATTGGTTGGTTGTTGTGACCATCAACATCATTATCTGGCCTTGTCTGGTGGACCCATACAACATCACAGTGATTTGATCGATTGAGCTGATCATCTCAGCAGCTAGATTTCGTCTACTTGACACCGCCCTCCCTGGCCTTGAATGCGGTAAGTCACATCCGTAAATACATCCGCGACAGTGTACGGCACCGTCCATCAATCCATGAGCTTGTTGTGCTGGCCTCGCTTCTTGACTGAGGTAAGAAGATAAACTAAATCCCCGTTAGAATACTTTCGAGGGTCAGCCTTGATGTCATAGAGAAGCTCTGCTTTGGAAGACTCTTCACCGTTGCTGCACGGGCTGTCACATTAAAATCAGTAAGCTTATCGCTGAAGCTGCCTACCTCCGTAACGGGCTTTACTGGCTGCTTTGGTGGTGCCCCAAGTGTCAGGTGAGTAGGGAGCTCGTCCTAGCATCATCATATTGGGCGCGAATCCGATCGTCTCATGCGCAGTGGCACGGCACGCCATCAAAACCAATGGTACATGAAGGTCACAGTCGAATACTGTCCGCTCAACACTGGCGTGCAACATATGTGCTAGAATTTGGTTAAATATCTCCACCATACCACTGGGTTGAGGGTGATATGCGATAGTCCGTGTCTTTTTCATAGTTATTATACGGCACATGCCAAGAAATAAACGGCTATCAAACAGTCAAACTGTTGACCGCTTCTCTCTTGCAGGAAACAAGCCTATGTTTATGTACTATGATTGTCTTTTTGAATTTGGTGCTAATACTGTTATATGGAATATGGAATAGGTCTTTGGATTATGGACGCGGATATTCTCTAATGGACGACGGCTGGATTATGAATGACGGACTAGACGCTTGTAATTGGTCAGAATGAATGCCCTAGAACACCCGAAATCTGGACACAAAATCGTCGATCACGGCTTGGGCAACCGTCGTGGATGGCAACTGCCTCGATCCAGAGGGTAAAATAGTCACCTACTGCGAGTATAATGCATTACCACTAGTTGGGCGAGGTATGGGGCCAAGGATATCCACGGTTATGCGCTCCGCGGCGCTCCTAGTCATACGGCCACTTTTCACTTTTCGGCTTCTTTCCAGGGGGGTTACGCCTGCTGCATTTGTCACATGTTCTGCACAATAGGTGGATGTCGGCCTGCATTCCGGGCCAGGTATATGCTTGGCACATTTTAGCTAGAGTGTTACGGGCGCCGAGGTGACACTCTGTGGGACGGTTTTGTACTGGTTGATGACCATAAATCACGCGGTACGAATAGTAGTCGGCGCTCAACGGAACCTTGATTGTCTAACCATCCCCTGATCAGCAAGGAATCTTGCAGCTCTAGCAAGTCGAAAGCTCTCAACAGACCCTTCAACACAGGTTTGAACTGGCCGACTCTATCTCTCGGTGGTCCGCGCTTCTGTCGCACCCAGTCGATCACGACAGCAATATCTGAGTCTTCAGTGATTTTCTTCGTAAACTCATTCCTCCCTGGCAGGGCCTCAATCAGTCTCACGGTTTCGTCATCCTCTGTCCTGGAACGCCACACTGTTTACATGTTCCTTCCTGTCTATGATATACGGCGCCTCTTTGGTCTTCTAAGCCAGCCATGGCACCTAGGATGCAGTCCACAGTAGACCCCTCGTTGCTGGAAATAGACCCTTGGTTTAGCCCTTCCGTCTTTCTGAGATGCCAAACTATCCAGAAAACCCCTATAAAAGTATATATTTTCTTCATGGGAATGCTCATACCATCAATTCAGCATACAAGCCAGTGATGCAAATTCAGCCCGGGATAAATTTTCTTCCCTCGGAACGTACTCCATATTTTCAGGAAAATCTATTAAAATGACCAAACATACGCCATGTTTCGTTCATTTCCTGGAAAAATCTTGACAGTTGATTTCAATAAGATTTCTTCTTAGTGTTCCCCGTCTCGGGGCGAGATAAAAAAGCTATTCAAAATATGGGGTCGACCAGGCCGTTTTCTGTCACATATTCCATATGTAACATAACCCTAATTTTAAACGTCTGAAAAACGTACGAAACTGAGGCTGACGAAGGTTGACTTCGCGACCCGACTCGCCATATAGCTCAACCGAGCCACCCATCCGCATATGTCATTTTGAAGGAATGGTAGTACCCAGAAGCTGTAAATACTGGTTACCAAAAAGGGAAGGATAATTAGCATGTGGTCAGGCCCGGGCGCTCTGCTGTATTAAAATTTTTGAGGGGGACCAATAATCCGAAACTATGGACTACTTCCCTAGGGTCGCACACACATTCACCGGGGTCAAACGTAGAGTCTGGAGTACATTCTGAGACAGAACTCTGTATATATGGCTCATGGTTATCATTCCTTGTCCCATAGAACGGCCAGGTCCGGGTGTATCGCCGTCCCCTTGGTCGACAGTAAGGATAAGTTATCGTTATCAGGCTGGTGCATCGCGTCTCGTATATACCCAGCTTTTTGTATATAGTATTTACTATATTGATGCAGGACTGGTAGCAGCCACCATCCTGGTCAGTGGGAACACACTGTATGGCCCGGCACGGTCAAGTTGGTATCGAAAACTACCCCCGGGATGGTAAGGAAATCTTCTCTTCGACACGGTACGCTTTGGTCTGGAACTTGTTAGGAGGATTCTCGTTCGGATGTATATTTCTAGATAAAGTGGGGCTCTCCTGCAACGATCCGGCCCTGCAAATGCGAGTCTGGTCTGCAAATGGGGCCTCGTTCGGCATAAAGTTCACCGCAACTGCTCCAGCTGTCATAACCCCAAATTCTACGATGGCCTAGGCGACACTATTGTGAACAATAACAGCAACGCGGTCTCCTCTCTGGATACCGAGATGAAGAAGTTGTCTCGTTAATTGAGACACATATTTGACCAACTGGGCGTAAGTTATGTCCTCCATCTTTCCACCCAGATAGCGTGTTATCAGGGTTGGTTTATCAGCCTGGATATTGGTCCACTGCTTAATACTGTCTACTATCGCCTGGTAGATGTATGGTTTGACAGGCGGTCGGTGGGAATAGCTCAGATATTCTTTTCCTGGTTGTTCGGTCATTATGTTGGTTTCGCTAACTGAGATTTCGTCTGTAGAATTAGAAATTCGTTCTGTAAAATAAATCATATTATGTAGTTGATAAACAAGAGAGAGGAGACTTATCGTTATGTATAATTGATGATGTTAATTGTGATTAAAATTTTCAATTTGCTTGTCGTTCTCAGAAAGTATTATAATTTTAAGATAAATCATAATTCCTCGGATAGAAGGAGCTTTATCATGTCCCGCGGGTATCTTTAAACACGGTTTATCTATTCTCTTGTTACTCAGAAAATTCATTATGAGTTCAAATTATCGCATGCATACTGAACCAACCATCCACCCTTCACATTAAATCATCCGCACATCATTTAGCTTCTCTAAATAATCGTGTGCAGTGGTATTAGGAGAATACTTGGCACTGTGGATATCAGGTACAGCAAATGGTGTTTCAATATTATTGGAATGGCTGGGCGCTCTAGACTCAGATGTAACTGGCATATAAGAATTCATAAGAGAACAGATACAGGTCAGCCAACAGGGGTGCACAATTAGTACCCATTGGAATACCTATATGCTGCTGATATATTGTGTTGCCAAATTTCACATAGATATTTTTAATGAGAAATTCAAGCAACTCTATAAACAAAGAAACATCCCATGAATGATATCTCTTGTATGTAGTCGAGCTAAAGAATGCTTTATGGCTTCCGACATTAATATATCTGCGATCAGTTTTCTTGAACACAGATACTATTAATGAACTTATACGGTCAATAAGGTCCTGATGAGGGATTGTAGTATAGAGAGTCGAGAAATCCCATGTGGATACATGTCGGTACGGTATGTGACCTTTAGCATCAAGTTCTTCCGTAAGACATTTTGAGTTTTTCAATATCCACATACATTCCACGCCAGAGTTCTTAGGAATAGTGGCGCAATACCTTTCCCAAAATGCTTTTACCTCCTGAAGGGCCCTCGTCAATAGGGTTGAAAGAAGCTTGGTGGTGCAGCTTCTAGAACCAGCTATGAATCTAGCTTTGTATGGTGATTTATGCATTTTGGGAGTCCAGTATATTTTTGGTATGTCGTTATGATTGGTTGGAAGACAAATACCTCTTTCCCTGAGAAACTTTTTGTGATTGTTAAATAAATCTTCCAGAGTAAAGGCAGTGTGTGAGTAAGTAGACGTATTTGATGAAGATATGTCTACACTCAATTCTTTAACCAGCACCTGGTAATAGTAATATTTACATATGAATATTATATTATTCGGAGCTTTGTCTGCTGTTTGTTTCACTCATATGGTGACAGTCAGTTTGGTTGGTGGAGGAAGCCAGAGTACCCGGAGAGAACCACCGCCCTTCGGCAAGTAACTGACTGGATGATTATGAAACTTGATGCATGTTAATTACAGTTAGACAATGTGCCTATGCCATTTATGAGAAAAAAAATTGTCTAAATTATGAGGTTTATGGAGTTAGTTGTTTGCCAATTTCGAGGTTTTTTGTTAGACAGAAATGTACTGATAAGTTAACCGAATTTATCAGGTTTCATTGGATGATTATTAAGCGTGTTCCATGTGATTAGAGGATGTGCAATTGCTATTTATGAGATAAAATATTACTTTCTGTATACATTATGAGGGTTTCGACTTAGCAATTTGTCAATGATAACGTACATACCTGTACATACTTGTGCATCTGTACATACATTTGCATCTATACACGAAAAGTTTGCTGAGCTGTCAGGTTTCATTGGATGATTTTGACACTTGTCAAACATGTTCATATGATTTGTGGATGTGCCGTACTATTTGTGACATGAAATATTAATTCTTGTTCGTATTATCCCGGTTTGAATATCCCGTATTTTTTCAATGATAAGGTTTTTGTTAGGCAAAACCTGTACCTGGATAGTTTGCTCTACATGCATGCTTTCAATACTGCTGCAGCTTCAGCAGATAACCTCAAAAAGCGAGATGCTACGGTTCTGAAAACGCTTGTTTATATCTAAATTTAGTAAAACGGTTTGTGTGTTGTTGCATTTTGACGGGATAATATTACTTCGAAGATCTCGCTTAGTAAACATCAAATCAAACTCATTTTCTTCCCCTATTGTATTGGGTCCGAGAGTTTGCACCTCACTCCCAATCCCATTCTCTTCTCTGAGTCACACTGGGTTTCATCCAGTGATAAGGAAATCCTTATTTGTAGGCTGATTCCGATTACTCATCCAACAAGGGAATGTGCCCAACAATCTGTCCCATCCTAAACCAAATTTCCATGTTTGATTGGTGTGTGCCCAAACTGGGGACATATAAAGCTCTTCACGTATCAAATTATGTTTCACACGAACTTTCATTATTTCTGGACAACGGAGCCCACATAGACATTTAGGCTTTTGCATTTGCATATCAACATGCCATGCATGTGGACAGACAGCAGGCTCCAACACGGTCCCCTTTAACCGAATTTCAGACTACGTAATTAGAACCGGATTTACCAGAGCGTCTTTCCATGGGTCAAATCAATCAGGACGATGGGAAACTGCACGCTTATTGTGACGGGTACACGTTGTTCTGCACCACGATCATAAACCATCTGTTTAACCTCTTTTAGAAAACACCTCACTACACAATAAATGTTATTTGCTTCACCGAATTCCAAAACTTTATTCAACTAGTCACAATCCGACACGTCACTTATAAATATTCCACGTAACATGGAGACGGACCAGATATCAACCGTGCTGAAGAACGATCCGTAGTCATATTCATAAGAGAACAGATAATAGTTCCGTCAACAGGGGCACACAATTAGTATCCATTGGAATACCTATATGCTGTTGATATATTGTGTTGCCAAATTTCACATAGATATATTTAACGAAAAATTCAAGTAACTCTATAAACAAAGAAACATCCCATGAATGATATCTCTTGTATGTAGCAGAGGTAAAGTTCTTTATGGCTTCCGACATTAAATATATCTACGTTCAGTTTTCTTGAACACAGATACCATTAATGAACTTGATTTATGTTCAAACGGTCCCTAGCCCCGGGTTAAGCGACATTAGACATGATTTACAAAATGTAGCGCCAGAGATCTTGTACGCCACCATCGTATTTTGCCGTCAGTGTACGATATTTATCACAGAATTTGAGAAATTTTAATGCAGGAATTTGATGGTATAGCCTTGTTTGTCAAATATTGTTCTGTGGCGTTGAATGAAAGTGTCCCATTTTGCATCTCTCTTGAAGAGCCGCTCGCCGCAAATATCAGCTGTATTCTACAAACCGATGCAGACTGCTCGTGCACAAAAGTAATATTGTAGAAAGCCGCTGAAGAATTTCCTCGAAAGTATGAACGGTGTTCTAGAAAACTGAGGCTCCTCAACCTAGCCCCCCTCTCAGATCTGCTTTAAGAAGGCCGCTGTAGCAAAACCGATTTCAATATAAATGGTATTACACTTCTCTCGCGAAGTCTTACAGGAATATGGACCATACGAAATGCGACCACGCGAAATTTAACGAAACGGCAAACCACTGAGGAGAAATATGTTACGACAGAGTTTTACACCAATGTGTATCGTGTTGTGACAGAGCACCCAACTACCCCCATCTACCATTTACCCATCCATGCCCGCACTACTTATATTGAATATATCATCATATTTTGAATATAACCTCATCAGAGAGCAAATACCGACACGCTAGTATCTGGTTATAAGTGAAACGGACTAGAAACGGGGTTCTGTTCCGTGCTGCCTCACATAGGTTCACAAAAATAAATCACAGACCCCAAAACTATCCAGTGTCCACCCCCACCCCGACCCATCCTCCTACATTTTTCTAGGAGGTGTAGTGCGAGCGCAGGTTTGAGCTTGTCATCGCTTTCCTGCAACCTGTTGGAAGTGTATCCATTAGTTTTACTGGTCAATTATTCGAGAGAAATTTTGAGATCAGTGAAGCTATTTGGCAGAGCCCTATAAATTGCTGTAGGCCTACATGTGCTGGAATTATAATCACCGGCGCAAGTATGTGTGCGTATACGGATGCAATCGTCCATATTTTGTTTGACTAATTGTTGTTCTATTGGATGCATGTTGTTAGCAGAGACTGCGCATTTGTCTAGAGACCGCGCGATATTGCCTCGAGACCGTTCGCTATCGCTTAGAGACCGTGAGTAGTAGTATAAGGCTATTTAAATTCGCTGGCGCCTCAGTGCGCATGCGCGAGAAAGTGGTGTGCCCAGGTATGAGATTTCGTGGCGCTTTTGTGGCGGTGTGCGCAGGAGTGTTCTGCGCAGGTAAGACGTCATTTCCGGTCTGCGTGAATCGGGCGTGTGTATTCCTCCGCGGTGATGCGGTCTGGTGGTGATGCGGTCTGCCTCCGCGGACAGAAATTAGTGCCAAATTCTCCGGCATTCTCTGGCAATCTTCAGGGGCGAGAGGGGTCCCTAGTTTACCGATTGGATCGAGTGAGGTGTCAAAGTGAAGCATTCGTGAAGGGGCATCCTACGGGATGGATGTGACGTGGAACTGACGTCGTTTTGCGCATGCCCAGTAGACGAAATGTACGGAAATAGACGTTTTGGGGTCTAGATGTGCCCCTATTGGTCCGATGAAGTCGTATGAGTTATCAATGTGAACCATTCGTGAAATAGCATCCGACGGAGTGGGTGTGGGGTTGGAATATCGTCATTCTGCGCATGCGCGGTAGACAAAGGACTTGGAAATAGACGTTTTGGGGTCTAGGTAAGACCCTAATGGTCCTATGGGGTCAAGTGAGGTATCAATGTGAAGCATATGTGAGGGGGCATCCGACTTGGTGGGTGTGACGTGGAACTGACGTCATTCTGCGCATGCGCAAGCAGGAATTGTGGGAAAAGGGTATGGAAATAGACATTTTGGGGTCCAGGTGAGCCCCTAGTGGTCCGATGGTGTCGTTTTATATTGAAGCTCTCGTGGAGTAGCATCCGACTGTGCTCATGGTTCGTCCGTGTTCAAGAGTCTGCGCATGCGTAGTCTGGCCGTAGTATAGAAAGCAGGCATTTTGGGGGTGCGTAGCAGTGTGTTTGACCAACCACTATGGGTCCGTGGTAGTGGTTTGGTGGTGTGGGTTCTGCACACAGACGTCACTTCCGGGTTTCACTAAAACTACCTCCGAAACCAGAGAATTCCAATTTTTCCCTTACAAGTAGGGTCCGGATTTTCAACATCCAAGATTTCCCCGGCCCGCCCCGGCCCGACCCGGCCGCAGCGCGAGCGGCTTATCCGGGCGAGCGAGCGGGCGCGCGCGCGGGTTATCCGGACGCACGCGCGCGCGCGTCATCACCCGTAGTGCGCGGGTGAATGTCGGGCCAAAAGGTCAAATGTCTCATCCGGGTCAAAAGGTCAAAGTCTTCTTTTCGGCAATGTTCGGCAACAATGTTGCGGCATCGATATACAGAGCTTGAACACAAAAAGGGGATTGTAAATTAACCTGGGAAGGATGGGCATTTCCATTTGGACCAATCAGCGGTCGAGAAAAAGAGCCAATGCGCGATCGATAAAAGAACCAATGGACGGGTACTAGGATTACGCTCACGTTTGCGCCTACATCCGGGTACTAGGATGCTTTCGCCTACGTCCGCGCCTACACCGGGTTCTTGTAACCCAGGTAATGTTTTCTGGACATGGATGGGTTACCTTTGGCCCCATTCATTAGGCCACTGATTGGCTAATACGGTGTTCAAAGCCAGTTTCGTGCATTATGCTCATATAGAAAACACATAAGACAGGGTTTTTTTTGGTGAGATTTTGTTTTTTATTCAACAATAACTAACAACAACGTGAGGACAACCACGTGAAAACTGAAGCCCAGCACAGGGGGCTTGTACATTGAAAGAACTGAAGCCCAGAACAGGGGGCTTGTAAGCTTAAGCATACGGTCTAATGGGAACACATCTCGGGCGAACACCCCTTGAAAGACCATACGTGTTCCTGGGTCATTCTCCAGCACGGTGATTATCTGGTCTGTATCCATGTTAGGTGGCAAAGTCACACAGGGCGTCGCGCGCCTTGTCCACTTGAATGATGTTGTCAAACTCGGCGTAGCAAATTACATTGACGGTGGTCCCGAGGGCTCGTGTGCTTGGCCAGGGCCAGCTGATGGTCGTTCTCTAAGGTGGGGGTCAGATCGGAACAGAACAACGTGCATCCGTTCGCGTAGTCCTCCCGACTGATCATATTCCCTTCGTCCTGGTTGATTTGACCGGTGGCTGTAAACAGGCTCTGATAGGCTCGAATGAAACTCCTGCGCCCAAAGTTCGGTGTTAAGGCCGTGGCTGGGACCTGTTGTCCATCCACCTACAGGGCCACAAAATTGATGCCGAAATGTTAAAAGTCAAACGGATTCTCTGGGTAGGCTCCGCTGAAACTGGTATTCTGCACACAGGCCAGGATCAATCGCTTGGGTAGTTTCCCCAGGAACAGGTTCTCTTTGCTGGCGCTCATATTTCCAGCAGGCACAGAGAACACTTTGATTTGTACACGTCGGATAGGGTACTGGGCTGGTTTTGTTTCCAAGGCTTTCATTTGTCCCAATTGAACGGCTGGATTCGGTTTCACTTTTCGGACATACAGGACTGCGTCTTGGATGACAATCTTATAGTCAGCTGCATGCCCGTCTACGTTAGTGGCCATCAAGGCGAAGGTCGGAGGCGCCCGTATCAGTCGGATTTTGATGGGGATCTTGTTCAAGAGGTACCGGTCTTGCATGAAAATGTCTGCGTGTAGTCCACCCATGAGATCCACTGAGGTGCCGTTCGCAGTGAAAGCCTTCCGTTTGTTATATCCTTCATTGTCCACCGTATCCATGTGCTCGGCTGTGTCCTGGTAGAATTAAGCGGCTGTCGACTGAGATTTTTTAGCCTCTCGTCCATACGACAACAGTGTCTCGATGTAGGCACGATAGGGGTACGTGTTGGTCGAGTCACTGATGAGTTTGTCGCTGAGACAAATATCCACCTGTTGAAACATCGAGTGCAGCCAGAGATTCGTCGGGCCCACCGTTGCAGCTTGGATGATTCTGGAGCCATCCCCATTGGCGACCTTGGCTTTCACATACAAGTATGTATGGGCTAAATCCACATAGGCCGTATCCGCATTACTGATGGTGAACTCGATGGGCCCTGTTTCGTTGAAGCTGGAGAGCGGCAGATGCTCCACCCATAATCCTTGTTCGGCACTGGTCTGTGTGGGCGGGACGGTCCACAAATCAAATTCACTGTTGGTGGAGGGGCACGACTCTGCGTGGATCAAGGACATGTTTAAGAAAAGATATCCTGGGTCTTCGATGTGCGTGGTCGCTGGGTCGGTCGTCGACTGGTGCGTGGTCTCGGTGGTGCAGGTCTTTTATTCCCTACGGTGCGTTGTCCTTTGGCCACCAAGACGCCTCCCGCTTCTTTGGCCCGCCGTTTCAAGGCTTCTTTGGGTGCCGTGCCCCCCAAGACATCACCGGCCACTTGCAGTCCACTGCGTACCGCTTGTTTACCGATTGCTTTCACCCCACGCATCACCAAGGACAGGAACGTTTTCACGATGCTCCCGAGTATGTTCCCCAGCCCATTTCCTCGTTGCATGCGTGCACCACTAAAGAGGGGAAGGCCACCCCCGGCCTGTTGGGCATAATAGTCCATATAGCGGCGTGCATCGCACTCGTAAGGGACCTTCATTATACAAAGTGGGGAGCACGTGCTTGTCGAAAATGAAGTATCAGCACCACTTTTCCTCGAATGTCACCGGTCGTCCCGTGTCATCTCTTATATCCAGCGTGATAGTGTTGATGTCGGTTTGTCGTACGGGTAGGTAGAGCATGTGGATGAAACTGTCGGTGAATTGATCTCCATAAGTCTTTTTAATGGGGACCACCCGTAACAGAGGTGGGTTGATATCGCCCACGATGTGGTTGTCGACTACGTCCGAGTAGACGTAGAGTCCGTACATATCCGACTTCATATCCATCGGGATCTGGCCATGGTCCTGGGATGGACCCGTGTACGTCACGTGAGCGAGACCCAGCAGTTGCTGTAGGATAGGACTCAGTACGACACTCACGTTGGCGGTGAGGAGGATCAGTGCCTTGTCGTTGTGTGCGTTGTAATCGAAGTCTACGTGATTCTTGAAGGGAAAGGATTTGATGGTTTTTGAAACATTCGCGACCTCCCGTAGAGCCTTATAATGCAACAGTCTTGTCAGCCCCTGCATGAACTCCTTGGGAATATCGTATTGGCCTTCGGGGAGGGTGAGTCGGGTGTTTTTGCCTTCGTATGTCACCTCGTACCACACTTCATTGGCTCGCACGTTGTACCACGATTACGGGTATTGGATATCCACGAGGCCACATTCCCATCGTTCAGGTAAATGCAACGGTTGCGGTAACTGGGTTACGTACTTGGCCAAGGTGTTGTCAGGAAACACATCCAGCGAACTGTTACTGGGTAGGGTGAGGTAAAACATGGCGACTGAGCTGTCCTGCTGCTGCTGTTGGTTTTAATAGGTGTTCCAGGCCTTGGGTGGTTGTGTCCGGCGTCGTGTTCGTCGCGGTGACTTGCTACGTGTCACGTCTCTGGAGATGTGGGGTGTCTTGATCAAGGGTGGTTTTTTTAAGACCTGAAAAGAAGGTGCCCGTTGTGGTGGTGTTTTGGGGGATGACTCCGGTTCCCATTCGGCTTCCCAAGAAGGTAGTGGGCCACTCGGTGATTGCTGGATCCGCTGTATCCAGGCCCAGCGCTGGGGATTCCCCACCAATTCCTGTGGTACATGCATGTCTTTCAAGCCTTGAGCGAAGACCTCCCATCCTCGAGGATCCGTGTGCGACCTGCGTTGACGCATCAGGTTATTCACTAAATCCGTGGGTCCACCTGATTCTGTACCAGGAGTTCGCCTTTATCATTCCAAGTCATGTTAGGATTCTGTTTCATCCGTTGTAATACCAGGCCAGCTTGTTTCTTGAACGATGCAGGTACACTCTTCAGCACTTCGTCTTCGACCCACTGTGGGGCTGTGGGTGGTACCCCTGGTAATGGCGGCTGTTGGAGCGGTGCTGAGGTCGGCGGTGTGTCACGTGATGGTGGTGGTGATGGTGCTGGTTGTGGTGGTGGTGCTGGGGTAGAGAGGGTTTTGTATTGGTCCATGAACGTCATGTACCGTTGAAGCGTCTCATTCTACCGTTGTACTTTCTCACTGTCGCTTAACCCCGGTCTCTGTAAGATCTATTGCATCTCTCCATCGAGGGTGTTTATGGCCTTCACCGTAGGTGGGACAGGGTAGGGCGATTGGAGGTTTTGAAGGAACCGTGGTTCGACGAGGACCATTTCGTGTGGTTCATTGTCGGCCGAAGAGTCCACCCAATACTGGACCCAACACGGAAGCGGCCAACGGTGCTAAGATGGCCCCGAGAAAGCCGCCTTTCTGTAACACCTTTTTCTTTTGTGTTTGAGAGACTCGCTTCTGGACTAGGGTTCGAAGACCTGTCTTATGCTTGGCCAACTTGGTCTTCTGAGCCGGACTCACTAGTACGCTGCCGTTTAACAGGTTGTACCCGATCTCGCACAGACAGCGTAAAAGGTCAGGGTCCGCACCGCGTACAATGGTTCGGACCAACGCAGACATCAGGTACAACTAATGCTAGAACTCACAACTCTGCTCTTTTTATCTACCTCAGAGAACAGAGACAAAGTCAACCATGCTGTGGTATTAATTCTTTTTATTATCCCCATCATCAAACACACACTCCAGCTGGGGGAGCCACTGTGGATGTATTTACATTATTATTGCATATACACGTGGTGGGTTTCTCCGGGAAAGATGCCGGTCCGTAGTCGAAGGTGGTCGGGGGTGGCTTGCTTGAGGTCGAAGAGCATTTTCCCGTGCTGAGGTGTTGTCGCATCTTCGAAGGCTTTCAACGCAAACGGTGTGCGGCCGGGATACATCTGTCTCGCCAGGTGCAGCAGTTGAGTGGTATCTCTCGGGTTTTTGAAGACCACCAGGTAGTGCGCATTTAAGCTGATGTCCCGATGTTCTTTGTTTTTACTGAACAGATTCTGCACAATGTAGTTGATGCTGAGCCGTCGATGATGGCTGCCTTTGGTAAAGAGTTGGGTGACCCGCGCATCCGTCTCCGCCATGAGATAATCCAGAACCACCAAGATGTCCGGTTCCAAATCGGCCAGGTTAGGTAGGCCTTCCACGAACGTGATGTGGGGCATTGCTGCATACGCTGCCTGCCATTCTCCGTAACACCACACGACTCGGGCAATGGGTGGGGTGATCATGCTGTCGGCGTGTTGACGGAGCTTCCTGACGAAGTGCGTTTTGCCGGAGCCCGTCGGTCCTGCGATGACGCAAGTGTAGGGATGCTGCCACCGAGGGTCCATGGTTCGAGCTGTATGCGCTGTCGTGGTAACCCGCTCTTGTAAATTTGGTACGAGTGAACTGGAGTGGTGGTGGTGGTGGGTACAACGTCGGTCGTCGTTGTCTGTTCACTATGAGGGATGAAATCCCATGGGTTTTCAGACGTAGTGGGTGTTCTTGGTGTAGGTGTGGACTGTATACTTGGTGTGGAGCTACATCATTTTTAGATGACGACTCTATAACGAATATTATGGACTAAGAATACTGATCAGCGATACGGATTTGATATTTTGGAACATCATGATGTCTTGCCGGCATCATTGAAAATTGTTGACCGCTTCTCTCTTGCAGGAAACAAGCCTATGTTTATGTATACCTTTGTCTTTTTGAATTTGGTGCTAATACTGTTATATGGAAATGGAATAGGTCTTTGGATTATGGACGCGGATATTCTCTAATGGACGACGGCTGGATTATGAATGACGGACTAGACGCTTGTAATTGTACACGGGGTGTGGTGGTGGTGATGACTGGGCTCGATACGGGATTGACTGATGCTATCTGTAGACTGGTTTGACTGGTGGCTGGTGTTCTCAGTTGGTTAAGTAGCGTGCTGACATAGGCTACGTCGTAAAACCCATCTCCGTACAACACACTCAGCAGGGTTAGCACTATCACCACAAAGCCCACTTGCGCTTCGCGAGTTTTGGGAGACGCTGTGTTCAGAGGCAGCTGCTGTTTGTCCATAGCACTGTGGTCGAACGTGGAATGAAGGATGACGGCAGTGGTGTCTGGCTTTATAGTCGTTTCACCTGGTTGGCAGCGACCCAGGAATTGAAGGAACTGGGCCAGCCTTGCCATTTGACGAAATGAAACAGTTTGCCACGTCGACGATCCGTTTTCAAAATCTGCTCCACCGTGTAGTAGTCTTGCTGTGATTTTACGACAGGCTGTAATTCCGTCTCGTAAAACCTCCCTAGCAATGGTTCCCCTTGAAGATCTTCCAGTTCATAGACTCGCTGCTGTCGGGGCAGGCGCCGTTTAATCAGGAAGTGGTCATCGCTCCAGTTGGGCAAGTAACTTTTCTCAAATTTACCTTTGACTTTACTGATCCGTACAGGGTTCCCGACCTTGTACACCTCCTTCGTCGTTCGCTGCGATTGCATGGGGTACAAGACACGCCGAACTTGGGCTTCATTGCGTTGGGTCACGGTAATGGAGGCTCTCTCTATACTCCGGTGATAGGCTCGATTGTAACCACTCACAAGTTTCGGGAGAACATCGATGTACCGCCTTGTATTCTTATAGGTGAAATATCTCTACATGCGGCCTTTGAATGTCCTCTTGAACCTTTCCACCACGGAAGTCTTGGTCTCGTTGTACGTATGGAAGAAAAACACCTTCTGGGCTTCCAGAAACTGTTGGAACGGTCTGTTGAGGAATTCCGTGCCTTCGTCGGTTGCAAATACAAAGGTTTGCGCCCGGTCTTGAAAATGTCTTTGAAAGCCGCTATGAGATTCGCCCCCGTTTTCCTTCGGATGGGTACCACCCACGCATACTTCTACAGGATATCGATGCACGTCAAGATATACCGATTCCCATCGTTGTGTTTGGCAAAGGCGCTCATATCGACCAAATCCGCTTGCCACTGGGCATCTATTGCTCCCACGATGACCCGGTTCCGTAAAAAATGGCGACGGACAGATCGATGTAAGGTATAGGTGTCTGGTTTCCTTAACCAATCTCGGACTTGGGCACGTTGTATCCCCTGGGGTTTGGCCGCTCGATAGAGAGCCGTCAATCCACTATAGGCCGCCGGACTGTCGGGACTGTAGTATAAGTTATCCAACACCTTCTCCCAGCTCTTCATGGTGACAAATGATGATGGACCCTGGCTCTATCGTTTATTTATAACGGGTATATCTTGGGCCGGAGTTTCTTTCTGATTTTCTTCGTTGGCTTCTGCCAGCACAGTGTCCATGGTAAATGACCAATCCAACTCGTCTGATGACCGCTTGATAAGCACTTGATCCACATCTACCACGGCATCTTCCAATGCAGACCATAGATCAGGGTGAAGGGTAAAATGCACTGTACCCCCATCTAGCCGAGCCAATTGAGCAAAGAAAGGGCCGCGTCGGATGTACACATCGTGACACAAGTGGATGAGGTCGCCGTCCAGTTCACCAGACAACACTCGTTTGAATTTGGTCCAGCCCTCCCGGGACAGACGAATGTGGGCCGGGCACGGTTGTGTAGGGTCTGCATCACAGATGTCTCCCACCTCCTCCATGATATCGACCGTATCCGCATAAACGTGGAGGAAAACCTCGGGGGTCAAGCTGAGATACGCCAGTATTATATGCTCCGTCATGGTCATTACGTGAGTGGTACCAGATTTGACTGTCTCTCGTATTAATAGGGAGAACCCAGTGAGATCAAAGGATCGGGTGGTCATGTCACTGGGCTGACTGAGTCTAGCCGGGTAATTACTGACATCGTCGTCTGCCTCCGCTTCATTGCTGGAAATTTGTTCATTGGGTTCTGCCGCCGCTTCTCTCAGGGCACGAGCCCACTCCAACTGAACAGCCCACCGCTCGTCCTGTGTAACAGCTGGTCCACAATAGGCACCACTTTCTCGAAGGCTGTCCACAGATCGGGGTCTAGGGTGAAGCCTCGCGTAGGGTCTTGGTAACGACCCAGGCGTGGGAAGAAGGATTCACCGTGTAGGTAGAAGGCATTGCCTATGTGGATGAGGTTTCCGTCGAGCTCACCACTCAACACCCGTTTAAATTTGGTCCAGCCGTCACGGTGTAGCGTAACCGTATTCGATACGGTCTCAGCGCGCGACCAGCAAACATCTCCACGGTCTTCCACGAGGGTGACTTTATCTTCATAGACGTGTAACCCCACCCGGGGTATAAGGGGAAGGATGGCTCGTAGAACTGGTGACATGGTTCACCCAATGACGAACGGTGAATGACACACATTCTGACTGTCTCTCGTATTTATGGTCAGGTCCCTCGGTGACATGGTTGACCCAATGACGATCGGTGAATGACGCACACTGTGTCTGACCCTCGTATTTATGGTCAGGTCCCACTGTCGATGCCACAGCGTCAGAGTCAATAGGGCAGAGACCATGACTAGGCCAACCAGCCGTCGCTGGATGCGGCGTGAGCGCTCTTGGTCCATAGCCCGAGCATCAAGGATGGATGTCATAGTCCAGTAGTGGTGAGTGATACCACACCTCTACATCGAGTGCACTCTGTCGAGGACCGCTTCTGTGAACTCTTTCAGGATCTGGCTTCGCCCCTCGTTGTCGTCGCCATCTGCAAACATGGACCGAACCACTGCTTGGTAACCCGTGAGCGAATTAACCACCGTCACATGCTGTAAAATGCGAGTCGCATAGGGATGGGTGTCCGTCATGGCTCTGCAACCGTAGGAATGGGGGTGTGGGATCCAGAGGGACGTGTTTTATAGACCATGTCACACATGCGCGCCTATACGTAGCTCTACGGGTGTAGTCCGTGATGCGTACTATTCTGATGGGTTAGTCCAAAAAAGAGAGCAACAACACCAACGATTACAGGTCAATCCTTTCATTAGCCCCTCCATCACAGCACATCCACGCTGGAGGAACCAGTAGAAAACATGATAGGAATACATGTACTGACCTGTCTGTGGGGTTTTCCCCCAGAATTTCGCTGACGTCCGTGTCTTTTCGGTGATGTCCGTGTCTTTTCGGTGACGTCCGCACCTGTATCCGGGTACTTCTATGTAGGTGTATGAAAGTGGGAATTTTTAGGGCATTGCTGCATTCATTGGCCTGCTTGACCTGACCAGCCTGAGCCTGCCTGACCAGCCTGAGCCTATCTGACGAGAGGAGCTACTTACCTGAACCACACCAGCCCATCTCACCATAGCAGCTACTTGCCTAACCAGCTGACCTAACAGTCATGGAGTCATCCCACCGAGCTAAGCTTCTACAGCACCGTATTCGCCTCGTTGAAGAGATGCAGCATGTGGCCGATATATGTGATCTGCCCATGGTGGAAACATAATCACTAAACACATGGAGGTAGATATCATGTCGGAGAAGACCTATATGGCACGAAACAGCACCGAGATGTTCACTTGCACAACTTGCCAGAAGCAGTTTACTCGCCCAGAAGATTTGCGACGGCACGAGTCCTCCATCCACAACGGCGCACGGTATACTTGTATAACCTGCGCACGGTCATTTAATCGGGAGGATCCTTTACTGCGCCACGTACGCTCATTCCACGAGGGCGCGACGGAACAATATAATGAATGTGGTCAACTCTTCAAACGATCCAGTCAGTTAAGACGGCATCAGCGTTTGATTCATGCCCCGTCTCTACGGTTTGGGCGACAACTTCCCACTAAAGTGGCAGCCAGGAGGGTCAGACCCAGTGAAGATGAGCCCGGGGAGACGAATGCCACTGGTGATGCGATGACAGAGAGCCCGCCTGTACCCACAGTTCAGAAGAGTCTAGATATCCAGCCAGTCCCTAGCATTATTGTTGCTAGTCATACGACTGACGACATCGAACATTTTCTGGAAGATGCAGTGGATGTTCCTAGCGATCTGTTACAGGACGCCCATCCAGTGAGTGACATCTATCGGCACCAATGGCCCATGATACGGCACGTTTTCCACCGTGATCGCCCTATTCCAGATATCTACAATTTCCCACTCACCGACCTCACCCTTCTACGCAGCTACATGGAAGCCATCTTCAATGACCAAGCTACGGTCTTCAAATTGAATGTTGCTCTCGGGTACATCTTACGTCACAAAGAGACGGACCAGTTACGGTATTATTATGCCAGTAATAACAGCCGTGTGTTTGACCAGACGTTCACCATCATTAACCGGGCGTCGCTAGAGACGATGCTGGAGAAACGGGACATCGTGAATCCCTTGAGATGGGCACATCGTCAACGCCCCAACACAGAATGGTTCGTAGAGAGGGTCGCCAATGTTACGTTCTTCGTTACCAAGCTGATCGACCACCCACATCGGCTGAATGAGGCACCCTTGCACTGATGAATAGCATAACATGCCGTATATACTCTCTATGTCTACATGCTGATCGTTGACTTGAGCTCAGTAAACATTAAATGTGATGGTGCGTTAAATAATAAAACATGGTGTTTGATATTTCAATTTGTTTTGCTGTGAACATACTAAACATACTCAGGGCGGCTCCCCCAGTCTGGGTATGATGTAACATTGGGGATAATAAACTGTATAAACACTGCTGAACTTGTTGTTATTCACGACAACCGCTTTCCGCTATACTTGGATGAAATATATACCCCGATGTGATATAGTGCCTTGCACAATGTCGAAACTTGCCTTTAACCCGTGTGCGCGCGCGTGCGGTAGGATAACTCGCGCGCGCGCGCGCTGCGGCCGGGCCGGGGAAAACTTGGATGTTGAAAATCCGGTCCTACGTGTAAGGGAAAAATTGGAACTCTTCTGGGTTCGGAGGTAGTTTTAGTGAAACCCGGAAGTGACGTCTGTCTGCAAAACCCACACCACCAAACCACAACCACGGACCCATAGTGGTTGGTCAAACACACTGCCACGCACCCCCAAAATGCCTGCTTTCTATATTACGGTCAGACTACGCATCCGCAGACTCTTGCACACGGACGAACCATGAGCACAGTCGGTTGCTCCTCCACGAGAGCTTCAAAATATGACCTCAGATGACACCATCGGACCACTAGGGGCTCACCTAGACCCCAAAATGTCTATTTCCATACCCTTTCCCCACAATTCCTGCTTGCGCATGCGCAGAATGACGTCAGTTCCACGTCACACCCACCCAGTTGGATACCCCCTCACATATGCTTCACATTGATACCTCACTCGACTCCATAGGACCATTAGGGGCTCACCTAAACCCCAAAACGTCTATTTCCATGTCCTTTGTCTACCGCGCATGCGCAGAATGACGATATTCCAACCCCACACCCACCTCATGCTCCTTCACGAATGCTTCCCATTGATACCTCATACGACTCCATCGGACCAATAGGGGCCCACCTAGACCCCAAAACGTCTATTTCCATACATTTCGTCTACAGCGCATGCGTAAAATGACTTCAGTTCCACCTCACACCCATCCCGCCGGATGCCCCTTCACGAATGCTTCACTTTGACACCACACTCGATCCAATCGGTAAACTAGGGACCCCTCTCGCCCCTGAAGATTGCCGCAGAATGCCGCAGAATTTGGGACTACTTTCTGTCCGCGGAGGCAGACCACATCACCACCAGACCGCATCACCGCGGAGGAATACACACGCCCGATTCACGCAGACCAACGATTACAGGTCAATCCTTTCATTAGCCCCTCCATCACAGCACATCCACGCTGGAGGAACCAGTAGAAAACATGATAGGAATACATGTACTGACCTGTCTGTGGGGTTTTCCCCCAGAATTTCGCTGACGTCCGTGTCTTTTCGGTGATGTCCGTGTCTTTTCGGTGACGTCCGCACCTGTATCCGGGTACTTCTATGTAGGTGTATGAAAGTGGGAATTTTTAGGGCATTGCTGCATTCATTGGCCTGCTTGACCTGACCAGCCTGAGCCTGCCTGACCAGCCTGAGCCTATCTGACGAGAGGAGCTACTTACCTGAACCACACCAGCCCATCTCACCATAGCAGCTACTTGCCTAACCAGCCTGACCTAACAGTCATGGAGTCATCCCACCGAGCTAAGCTTCTACAGCACCGTATTCGCCTCGTTGAAGAGATGCAGCATGTGGCCGATATATGTGATCTGCCCATGGTGGAAACATAATCACTAAACACATGGAGGTAGATATCATGTCGGAGAAGACCTATATGGCACGAAACAGCACCGAGATGTTCACTTGCACAACTTGCCAGAAGCAGTTTACTCGCCCAGAAGATTTGCGACGGCACGAGTCCTCCATCCACAACGGCGCACGGTATACTTGTATAACCTGCGCACGGTCATTTAATCGGGAGGATCCTTTACTGCGCCACGTACGCTCATTCCACGAGGGCGCGACGGAACAATATAATGAATGTGGTCAACTCTTCAAACGATCCAGTCAGTTAAGACGGCATCAGCGTTTGATTCATGCCCCGTCTCTACGGTTTGGGCGACAACTTCCCACTAAAGTGGCAGCCAGGAGGGTCAGACCCAGTGAAGATGAGCCCGGGGAGACGAATGCCACTGGTGATGCGATGACAGAGAGCCCGCCTGTACCCACAGTTCAGAAGAGTCTAGATATCCAGCCAGTCCCTAGCATTATTGTTGCTAGTCATACGACTGACGACATCGAACATTTTCTGGAAGATGCAGTGGATGTTCCTAGCGATCTGTTACAGGACGCCCATCCAGTGAGTGACATCTATCGGCACCAATGGCCCATGATACGGCACGTTTTCCACCGTGATCGCCCTATTCCAGATATCTACAATTTCCCACTCACCGACCTCACCCTTCTACGCAGCTACATGGAAGCCATCTTCAATGACCAAGCTACGGTCTTCAAATTGAATGTCGCTCTCGGGTACATCTTACGTCACAAAGAGACGGACCAGTTACGGTATTATTATGCCAGTAATAACAGCCGTGTGTTTGACCAGACGTTCACCATCATTAACCGGGCGTCGCTAGAGACGATGCTGGAGAAACGGGACATCGTGAATCCCTTGAGATGGGCACATCGTCAACGCCCCAACACAGAATGGTTCGTAGAGAGGGTCACCAATGTTACGTTCTTCGTTACCAAGCTGATCGACCACCCACATCGGCTGAATGAGGCACCCTTGCACTGATGAATAGCATAACATGCCGTATATACTCTCTATGTCTACATGCTGATCGTTGACTTGAGCTCAGTAAACATTAAATGTGATGGTGCGTTAAATAATAAAACATGGTGTTTGATATTTCAATTTGTTTTGCTGTGAACATACTAAACATACTCAGGGCGGCTCCCCCAGTCTGGGTATGATGTAACATTGGGGATAATAAACTGTATAAACACTGCTGAACTTGTTGTTATTCACGACAACCGCTTTCCGCTATACTTGGATGAAATATATACCCCGATGTGATATAGTGCCTTGCACAATGTCGAAACTTGCCTTTAACCCGTGTGCGCGCACGTGCGGTAGGATAACTCGCGCGCGCGCGCGCTGCGGCCGGGCCGGGGAAAACTTGGATGTTGAAAATCCGGTCCTACGTGTAAGGGAAAAATTGGAACTCTTCTGGGTTCGGAGGTAGTTTTAGTGAAACCCTGAAGTGACGTCTGTCTGCAAAACCCACACCACCAAACCACAACCACGGACCCATAGTGGTTGGTCAAACACACTGCCACGCACCCCCAAAATGCCTGCTTTCTATATTACGGTCAGACTACGCATCCGCAGACTCTTGCACACGGACGACCCATGAGCACAGTCGGTTGCTCCTCCACGAGAGCTTCAAAATATGACCTCAGATGACACCATCGGACCACTAGGGGCTCACCTAGACCCCAAAATGTCTATTTCCATACCCTTTCCCCACAATTCCTGCTTGCGCATGCGCAGAATGACGTCAGTTCCACGTCACACCCACCCAGTTGGATACCCCCTCACATATGCTTCACATTGATACCTCACTCGACTCCATAGGACCATTAGGGGCTCACCTAAACCCCAAAACGTCTATTTCCATGTCCTTTGTCTACCGCGCATGCGCAGAATGACGATATTCCAACCCCACACCCACCTCATGCTCCTTCACGAATGCTTCCCATTGATACCTCATACGACTCCATCGGACCAATAGGGGCCCACCTAGACCCCAAAACGTCTATTTCCATACATTTCGTCTACAGCGCATGCGCAAAATGACTTCAGTTCCACCTCACACCCATCCCGCCGGATGCCCCTTCACGAATGCTTCACTTTGACACCACACTCGATCCAATCGGTAAACTAGGGACCCCTCTCGCCCCTGAAGATTGCCGGAGAATGCCGGAGAATTTGGGACTACTTTCTGTCCGCGGAGGCAGACCGCATCACCACCAGACCGCATCACCGCGGAGGAATACACACGCCCGATTCACGCAGACCAACGATTACAGGTCAATCCTTTCATTAGCCCCTCCATCACAGCACATCCACGCTGGAGGAACCAGTAGAAAACATGATAGGAATACATGTACTGACCTGTCTGTGGGGTTTTCCACCAGAATTTCGCTGACGTCCGTGTCTTTTCGGTGATGTCCGTGTCTTTTCGGTGACGTCCGCACCTGTATCCGGGTACTTCTATGTAGGTGTATGAAAGTGGGAATTTTTAGGGCATTGCTGCATTCATTGGCCTGCTTGACCTGACCAGCCTGAGCCTGCCTGACCAGCCTGAGCCTATCTGACGAGAGGAGCTACTTACCTGAACCACACCAGCCCATCTCACCATAGCAGCTACTTGCCTAACCAGCCTGACCTAACAGTCATGGAGTCATCCCACCGAGCTAAGCTTCTACAGCACCGTATTCGCCTCGTTGAAGAGATGCAGCATGTGGCCGATATATGTGATCTGCCCATGGTGGAAACATAATCACTAAACACATGGAGGTAGATATCATGTCGGAGAAGACCTATATGGCACGAAACAGCACCGAGATGTTCACTTGCACAACTTGCCAGAAGCAGTTTACTCGCCCAGAAGATTTGCGACGGCACGAGTCCTCCATCCACAACGGCGCACGGTATACTTGTATAACCTGCGCACGGTCATTTAATCGGGAGGATCCTTTACTGCGCCACGTACGCTCATTCCACGAGGGCGCGACGGAACAATATAATGAATGTGGTCAACTCTTCAAACGATCCAGTCAGTTAAGACGGCATCAGCGTTTGATTCATGCCCCGTCTCTACGGTTTGGGCGACAACTTCCCACTAAAGTGGCAGCCAGGAGGGTCAGACCCAGTGAAGATGAGCCCGGGGAGACGAATGCCGCTGGTGATGCGATGACAGAGAGCCCGCCTGTACCCACAGTTCAGAAGAGTCTAGATATCCAGCCAGTCCCTAGCATTATTGTTGCTAGTCATACGACTGACGACATCGAACATTTTCTGGAAGATGCAGTGGATGTTCCTAGCGATCTGTTACAGGACGCCCATCCAGTGAGTGACATCTATCGGCACCAATGGCCCATGATACGGCACGTTTTCCACCGTGATCGCCCTATTCCAGATATCTACAATTTCCCACTCACCGACCTCACCCTTCTACGCAGCTACATGGAAGCCATCTTCAATGACCAAGCTACGGTCTTCAAATTGAATGTTGCTCTCGGGTACATCTTACGTCACAAAGAGACGGACCAGTTACGGTATTATTATGCCAGTAATAACAGCCGTGTGTTTGACCAGACGTTCACCATCATTAACCGGGCGTCGCTAGAGACGATGCTGGAGAAACGGGACATCGTGAATCCCTTGAGATGGGCACATCGTCAACGCCCCAACACAGAATGGTTCGTAGAGAGGGTCACCAATGTTACGTTCTTCGTTACCAAGCTGATCGACCACCCACATCGGCTGAATGAGGCACCCTTGCACTGATGAATAGCATAACATGCCGTATATACTCTCTATGTATACATGCTGATCGTTGACTTGAGCTCAGTAAACATTAAATGTGATGGTGCGTTAAATAATAAAACATGGTGTTTGATATTTCAATTTGTTTTGCTGTGAACATACTAAACATACTCAGGGCGGCTCCCCCAGTCTGGATATGATGTAACATTGGGGATAATAAACTGTATAAACACTGCTGAACTTGTTGTTATTCACGACAACCGCTTTCCGCTATACTTGGATGAAATATATACCCCGATGTGATATAGTGCCTTGCACAATGTCGAAACTTGCCTTTAACCCGTGTGCGCGCACGTGCGGTAGGATAACTCGCGCGCGCGCGCGCTGCGGCCGGGCCGGGGAAAACTTGGATGTTGAAAATCCGGTCCTACGTGTAAGGGAAAAATTGGAACTCTTCTGGGTTCGGAGGTAGTTTTAGTGAAACCCTGAAGTGACGTCTGTCTGCAAAACCCACACCACCAAACCACAACCACGGACCCATAGTGGTTGGTCAAACACACTGCCACGCACCCCCAAAATGCCTGCTTTCTATATTACGGTCAGACTACGCATCCGCAGACTCTTGCACACGGACGAACCATGAGCACAGTCGGTTGCTCCTCCACGAGAGCTTCAAAATATGACCTCAGATGACACCATCGGACCACTAGGGGCTCACCTAAAATGTCTATTTCCATACCCTTTCCCCACAATTCCTGCTTGCGCATGCGCAGAATGACGTCAGTTCCACGTCACACCCACCCAGTTGGATACCCCCTCACATATGCTTCACATTGATACCTCACTCGACTCCATAGGACCATTAGGGGCTCACCTAAACCCCAAAACGTCTATTTCCATGTCCTTTGTCTACCGCGCATGCGCAGAATGACGATATTCCAACCCCACACCCACCTCATGCTCCTTCACGAATGCTTCCCATTGATACCTCATACGACTCCATCGGACCAATAGGGGCCCACCTAGACCCCAAAACGTCTATTTCCATACATTTCGTCTACAGCGCATGCGCAAAATGACTTCAGTTCCACCTCACACCCATCCCGCCGGATGCCCCTTCACGAATGCTTCACTTTGACACCACACTCGATCCAATCGGTAAACTAGGGACCCCTCTCGCCCCTGAAGATTGCCGGAGAATGCCGGAGAATTTGGGACTACTTTCTGTCCGCGGAGGCAGACCGCATCACCACCAGACCGCATCACCGCGGAGGAATACACACGCCCGATTCACGCAGACCGGAAATGACGTCATACTTGCGCACAACACTCCTGCGCACACCGCCACAAAACCGTCACAAAATCTCATACCTGCGCACAACACTCCCGCGCAAACCACTTTCTCTTTAAATAGCGACTTTAAATAGCCTTATACTACTACTACCGTGCGCTATCAAAAATTCTTTAACACTTACACCTATTAGCACAGTTAAGAAATTTGTGACGTACGAAATCTGCACTCGTGATCTTGACAGGCACAGGTGTTCACTCGAGAGAATCCATTTCACAGGGCGGGTGATAAATGTCAGGACCAAGTTTCGTCTGCCTATACAATCGAATAAACAAATGGAATGGATACCCTGCAAATAGTAACTTTAGCCTAATTTAATTGCAGAAAATATTTAATCACAGATATTTAGAAACCAATTAGGACATACGAGTGTACACAATAAGGAACAGATGAACATGAGAAACAAGACGTGTTTTCAGATATGAATTATCTACAGAAGCGGAGATCGAAGTGTTCATGAGAGACGTCGATGTGGAATCTCTTCTTATTGTTTTAAATGAGAAACAACACTGAAAAAGGGTAGATTTTCCTCCGCTGACGATGAGAAATTAAAAGATTTGGATAACGAACGAAATTTTCACACACTTTTCGAGGTTTTCGTTAATTTCCAGTGTTTTCATGTGGTCGTTTGAATTGTTCTTGTCTCTTGAAAATGAATCTCCAGCGTTTTCGTATGGAAATGGTTGTAGTTTCTTGAAAATAAATAAATAAAAAAAAATCAGAGATAAATTTTGAAAAATCGAAAATGAATGTAAGAGGATGAAAAGAAAAGAAAGAAAATGCGAAAGTGAAATCTTGAAAATTAGAGAAAGGCAGAAAATTGGAAAGATCAATGCTTGGCCCTAACAAGCCACCGTATGTTCTGCCTTTAAAATAAACTAAAGTTCCTACTTGCAAAGTATCCATTCTATTTGTTTATTCGATTGTATAGGCAGACGAGACTTTTTCTTGCCATTTATCACCCGCCCTGTGAAATGGATTCCCCCGAGTGAACACCTGTGCGTGTCAAGATCACAGGTGTAGATTTCTTACGTCATCAAGTTCTTGGTCGTGTTAAATCGTCTAATAATTGCACGGTTATCAGTGTGTAATAGGTGTAAGTATTAGAGAATAAAAACTTTCCCACACTAACCGTGCGTACGATTACGATTAAGCACGCCTATGAAAACAGTATTTCTTACTTAAAGAACGTCATGTGACCGAATTTCAACCGATCAGCTTTAGCAAATCTGATATGAGCTATGACGAATGAACTTCTTAACTTCCGCGTTGCATTCTGGGATAACTATACACAAAGTGAGCAGACATCAATCTTTATACTCTTGATTGTGAACATTTTACCGACATGACAGTTGATAATACTTAGACAAATAGAAAATCTACACAAATCGGGAAATCAATCTAACATGAACAAAGCAAATTAGATACTGTTTATGTTTAGTTATGATAAATAAGGCCAGCATAGAGAAAATAGTGTATCTGTGTCAACCTTAGAGCTACAGCACTGGATAAATTAACTGCTTGGAATTACAGGGGTGTTTTTATTTGGAAATTGCATGGTTGTCTATGAGATGTTCTTGCGGTGGTTGTTTTTCAGGTGGGACGATCTCCTTGCTTAGAATGACACACTGGCATGTGAATATGTTCATGCCATACGTTCTGGTTCGGCCAGTCCATCGCGAACATCAGTTCAGTCAGAGAGTAGGCTACATGTACGCTCTTATCGAACTTGTTGTTCTTCACCTGTTCCGTACCCACGGACTTCACGACTTCAACCTTCAGATGTATACGCAGTTTTCTATTCCTCATTTTTGCTGCACGATTACGTACATGTACCTAATGAATTAAAGACTATACTAAGACATAGTTGAAGTAAAGTAGAATGAACCTTAGGCCTTTGGAGTTGAGTCGTAGCGGTGTGGAGTAGGCCTTTGGAGTTGAGTCGTGGCGGTGTGGAGTAGGCCTTTGGAGTTGAGTCGTAGCGGTGTGGAGTAGGCCTTTGGAGTTGAGTCGTAGCGGTGTGGAGTAGGCCTTTGGAGTTGAGTCGTGGCGGTGTGGAGTAGGCCTTTGGAGTTGAGTCGTAGCGGTGTGGAATAGGCCTTTGGAGTTGAGTCGTGGCGGTGTGGAGGCTAAGAGTGTGCGGGTTGTCCGGACCCTATACTCTTACCCAGCTAAGACACATTTCTCCACATTGGGGACAAATGTCCGTCCTCGGTTGCAATTGAAAACGATATGAAAAGACACACTAATCACAGTCAGAAAAAAGGTGACGGCCCATCATCCTTTAATGGTGAGGATTAAAAAGGTGATGAGTTAGAGCCATCACTTTTAAATGGTGACAGCCACCCCATGTTAAGGGTGATGATGTTGCCTCATAACCATTAAACGGTGATGACCTAAATTTACAATCGTTGCTCATCACTCATCCGAAGTGATGGCCATCATTTTTAAAGGTGACCATAAAAAAGAGTAATGGTTCTAAATCATCATCCACCTTTTCGGGCAGTGATGACCGGGACGTTCTCGGTGTGGAGGCTAAGAATGTCCGGTGGTTACGAGTGTCCGGCCCCTATCTTTTAACCCAGCTAGGACATTTTTCTCCACATTGAAGGTAAGTGTCTGTCCTCAGTCGCAATAGAAAAGGATACGAAAAGGGACACTAATCCCCAGGACACTCTTAGTCATCACATCGGTACCGTACAATCTCGAAAATCCAATTGCGTTATCTTGTTCACCGGTCATTTTCTGCCTTCAGGCCACTGTATAAGCCTAGACATTGCCTGACATGTGCCAATGGGTATGTCTTCGAAATTGTTACATTGAAATAAAATGAAAATTCCCTTTAGTCAGTTATAGACAAATAGTTCAAGGCAATTAGATATAACATAGTTCAGTCTCTCAGGATTCAAATAACACATCACCTGGAGTACAGAACGTGTAATTGTTCTTGAACTGAACCCATGCTTCTTGAAGTGATTACATGGCTGTAATGGGGATGTTGAACTTTGACAATACTATCTGCCCCGATAGCAGCGACAGGCGATGACGTTTGGTTCCCTGCCTGACCTGCGCTTCGTTAATCAGATTGCATTATCTCTCCTGCCAAAACAATATTTTAATTCGATGAAAACTGGACTATTTTTGACCTGAAGTTGCCAAACTTGTCATAAATCGATCTGATTAAAACCATATCTCAAAAAACGGCTCCCCCTCTGACTTGTCATGACATGTCAGATGGGGAGCGTTATTTTTAGGTCTGGTTTTAACCAGATTGATCATAAATGTAAGCATAATGGTCCTTTCATGGAATAGTAAAATAATTTGTTTCATATTTACCATATCTACACCAGTTGTAATTGATCAAATATCTTCCCTGGTTTGACGAGATAGAAAAGCGACCCGATTAACGAATCGCAAATGAGGCAGGAAGCCACGCCTCATCGTACCTGTCGCGGCTATCGGGATAGATGTTTAAGGATTAACGGTGTTAATTCACTTCTTGAAAATCAACAATGCATAGATTTTTCAAAAATGTGGATACACACAATAGAGCTTACGTATCCTCTATTATTTCGCGGAGCGTGTTGTTGCTTTTTGGCAGTCGTGTTTCGACTTGAAGTTATGCCAATTTCCTGACTTCCCGCTTTGAATAATAGGTAGGCAGGGCCATTACGTATATTTCAGCTATTCAAACGTTTTTTTACACATCGACCTACAGTTGAAATCAAATTTTGACACGATCGTGTTGAAGTTTCCAGGGAAATGTCAGTAGTGGAAAACTGGGCTTCCCGAGACACATGAGCAAGAGCAGAGGGGTCAGGAAGTGACGTCATCCCGTCTCGTGAACGTTTGAGCTCGTGAACTTTTAAGCCCCTTTGTTCATGTTGCTCTCGTGAACTCTCAACCTGGTGAAGTTTTAAAACCAACACACACGCGCCTTTGGTTTTACGCTGTTCCAATTATCCATTGTCATTAACTTTAAAATTGATCTTTGCAAGGGGTATATAGTTCACATACAGTCTCGCTCCAGTGATTGTAAATGAAATCTAACAAAGCAGCTGTGTCCTTGTCTGCTAACCGTATACTTTTAACCATGTAAACTTCCTGTGAAAATGTTCTCTGTCGACGTATGCTCCTATCCTATCATCAAATAAGAGCCCCTATGCTTGGTCACATGATTATAATTTGAAAAAGATAGTCGGCCATATATGCACACGCCACACTTAGGGCTGTAAGAAAACGGTTCAATGCAATCATTTTACCCCAATCACCTGATCAATGCAGACGCATACAAGCATGATGTCAGCCTCGCCTTAGCAGTAGCTGGTTTTCGCTAAGAGGGCGATCATGGCATTGTCAGTCACTCCAGCTTGAAGAGCCACACGGGCCAGTTTGTCAAAGGAGTATTGGTTTATCCGCGGAAACCATCTAACACGTTCAGCTATAGTATCCTCGCAGCTCAAGTTTCACCAAGCTCTCTCAGTCTGTGTTGGAGACGATCATGTTATCAGAATTCCATTTCTATAAACTGCCAGACAGTAGGGTCAAAGAACAAATACACGAAGTCGTACGGGAATTCCAGCATTCAGAGTTTCTCCAACCGTTACACCATACACCCCATCTTCAGCGGGAGGTAATCCGGTGACGGATTCTTTTTGATATAACAAATGCCAGCGTCGATGTGGCCGTCATGCTTGGTTACGGTTTCACCATAGCCGCTGTTCCCAAGCCATTTCATCGTTTCCCTGATATTGGCTTACTGGGATCGACATCTACTTGGCGACGAGCGATGGTCAAGGCGTAAGCAAATCATTCGAAACAGGCCTCGGGTGCTAACCTTATAAATTCATACACTTTCGTGACTTCTAGACCGCAACTCATGTTCAAGTACAATAAGGGAGCATCAAGTAATATTTTTCCCCTAAACATACTCCCGACTACAATACGGCGAGACTGTGTAAGGGCATACTGCTTCTCGGTATACACCCGCATGGTGTCCGTGATATCGTTTCGCCCCAGTTCGGTTTTCAAGAATATGGGCGGGCACTCGGCGATTATGAGATTGAGAAGCTCGGGGGCGTGGATGTCACAATCGTCGAGCCCGTGGAGATCTTCTGCCGGAACAGCGCGTAGGATGTCGATCGTGGTCAGAACGATCCGGTAATCCAGCGTTAGGTCGTGGGCGTGTGGAAATGCGTGCAACTGGGTTGATCAAGCTCGCACTGCTAAAGTCCAACTCCGCGATATTTTCGCGGTGTTCTTTCACTTCCCGACGTAAGGCGGCGAGGGTCATATTAGGGCAGGGCTCCTTGCATAGCCCACCTGAGGCTGCACAATCACGACAGTGGCAGTTAGTGCTGATGGCATATCCGTCAACGGGGAAGCGTCGGTCTCGACGTACCTGAGATACAACACCTAACGAATCGTTCGATTCTTGCTATGTGCTGTAGAATATGTTAACCAGAAGACTATACTGTGAAGTCATGTGGCGCTGTCAGTATGTCGGCACCTCTTCCCACTTCCCTTATATGCGCTGTAATCTAAACCTTTTCTCCTTGTGTTTGGTTTTGTGTCGTATTGTAATGCCATGTCGCTGCGCTTCTCAATCCAACCATTGCCTGGCCTTGCGGTAGCCATCCTGTCTAATGACCCACCGGCATGGGTTGTGCCAAACACGCTGAGTAGAGGGCGTTGGCGTTGAAGCCCATTATTTTCAGTTTTTCATCGTCTTGGATGTAGGTCACATCTTACTTCTGATACCGATGAAAACTGAAACTGGCGAAACTGGCTTTTAAACAGTCGAAAATGTCAGCGTCTTTTTGCTCGATGCGGGCGAGGTTAATTCTGGAAGAGATATAGTGATGTCAAATTTTTTTTCGCTACCATTCGTGCATTAAATAGGGTCATGTCAGCTTTAAGTATATATGTGTAAAGTTACCGCCTATGCCTAGTGGTTGGAGCTTGAGAAAAAGGCCCTCATACCAGGCAGAATTAAACGTCTGTTTCAGATCAACAAAGCAAATAAAAAGTTTTTTGTTTGGGTTTTCGATGTTTGTCTACAAGGGCATGTGTTATAAAGAGGTTATCGGTTGCTCGATTGTCTTTTCGGAAGCCAGCTCGAGCATCTGAAAGGATTTGGTTTTCTCAACCAAGCGTCTGGTCCGTCATTCATAATTCATCCGTCGTCCATTAAAGAATATCCGCGTCCATAATCCAATTGAGTCTGTTGTTTAAGAGTTTAGTGGACAATTTATCAATATTGTTCAAGAGTGTAATCTCTCTGTAGTTGCTGGTCTGTTACATAACCCCTTTCTTGTGAATGGATTTGATGTAGTCATGTGCCAGTTGGGTCGGCAAAATTCCGGATTGCAACACTTCGTTGAATAGCTTAATTAGGGGTGACTCTTAGTTAGGGATGACTCTTAGTTAGGGGTGACTCTTAGTTAGGGATGACTCTTAGTTAGGGGTGATTCTTTGTTAGGGATGACTCTTAGTTAGGGATGACTCTTAGTTAGGGGTGACTCTTAGTTAGGGGTGACTCTTAGTTAGGGCTGTCTCTTAGTTAGGGGCGACTCTTAGTTAGGGGTGACTTAGTTAGGGGTGACTTAGTTAGGGGTGACTCTTAGTTAGGGTGACTCTTAGTTAGAGGTGACTCTTAGATAGGGATGACTCTTAGTTAGGGGTGATTCTTTGTTAGGGATGACTCTTAGTTAGGGGTGACTCTTAGTTAGGGGTGACTCTTAGTTAGGGGTGACTCTTAGTTAGGAATGACTCTTAGTTAGAGGTGACTCTTAGTTAGGGGTGACTCTTAGTTAGGGATGACTCTTAGTTAGGGGTGACTCTTTATATAATAGTTAGGGGTGACTCTTAGTTAGGGATGACTCTTTGTTAGGGGTGACTCTTAGCTAGGGGTAACTCTTAGTTAGGGGTGACTCTTAGTTAGAGCTGACTCTTAATTAAGGCTGACTCTTAGTTAGGGCTGACTCTTAATTAGTGGCGACTCTGAGTAAGGAGTGATAATTTTCCGATCATACGGGTCGCGTGATATGCGAACTAAAATATCATCGCGTCACTTATCGGTTGCTCGATTGTCTTTTCGGAAGTTTTCTCAACCAAGCGTCTGGTTCGTCATTCATAATTCATCCGTCGTCCATTAAAGAATATCCGCGTCCATAATCCAATTGAGTCTGTTGTTTAGCGGTTTAGTGGACAGTTTATCAATATTGTTTCATAGTGTAATCCGTCTGTAGTTGCTGGTCTGTTACATATCCCCTTTCTTGTGAATGGATTTGATGTAGTCATGTGCCAGTTGGGTCGGCAAAATTCCGGATTGCAACACTTCGTTGAACAGCTTAATTAGGGGTGACTCTTAGTTAGGGATGACTCTTAGTTAGGGGTGACTCTTAGTTAGGGATGACTCTTAGTTAGGGGTGATTCTTTGTTAGGGATGACTCTTAGTTAGGGATGACTCTTAGTTAGGGGTGACTCTTAGTTAGGGCTGTCTCTTAGTTAGGGGCGACTCTTAGTTAGGGGTGACTTAGTTAGGGGTGACTCTTAGTTAGGGTGACTCTTAGTTAGAGGTGACTCTTAGATAGGGATGACTCTTAGTTAGGGGTGATTCTTTGTTAGGGATGACTCTTAGTTAGGGGTGACTCTTAGTTAGGGGTGACTCTTAGTTAGGGGTGACTCTTAGTTAGGAATGACTCTTAGTTAGAGGTGACTCTTAGTTAGGGGTGACTCTTAGTTAGGGATGACTCTTAGTTAGGGGTGACTCTTTATATAATAGTTAGGGGTGACTCTTAGTTAGGGGTGACTCTTAGTTAGGGGTGACTCTTAGCTAGGGGTAACTCTTAGTTAGGGATGACTCTTAGTTAGAGCTGACTCTTAATTAAGGCTGACTCTTAGTTAGGGCTGACTCTTCATTAGTGGCGACTCTGAGTAAGGAGTGATAATTTTCCGATCATACGGGTCGCGTGATATGCGAACTAAAATATCATCGCGTCACTTATCGGTTGCTCGATTGTCTTTTCGGAAGCCAGTCCGAGCATCTGGAAGGATTTGGTTTTCTCAACCAAGCGTCTGGTTCGTCATTCATAATTCATCCGTCGTCCATTAAAGAATATCCGCGTCCATAATCCAATTGAGTCTGTTGTTTAGGGGTTTAGTGGACAGTTTATCAATATTGTTTCCTAGTGTAATCCGTCTGTAGTTGCTGGTCTGTTACATATCCCCTTTCTTGTGAATGGATTTGATGTAGTCATGTGCCAGTTGGGTCGGCAAAATTCCAGATTGCAACACTTCGTTGAATAGCTTAATTAGGGGTGACTCTTAGTACCCCTAACTCTTATTTAGGGGCGACTCTTAGTTAGGGGTGACTTAGTCAGGGGTGACTCTTGGTTAGGGGTGATTCTTAGTTAGGGATGACTCTTAGTTAGGGGTGACTCTTAGTTAGTGGTGACTCTTAGTTATGAATGACTCTTAGTTAGGGCTGACTCTTAGTTAGGGCTGACTCTTAGTTAGGGCTGACTCTTAATAGGGTGACTCTTAATTAGAGGTGAATCTTAGTTAGGGTTGACTCTTAGTTAGGGGTGACTCCTTATATAATAGTTAGGGGTAACTCTTAGTTAGGGGTGACTCCTAGTTAGGGTTGACTCTTAATTAAGCCTGACTCTTAGTTAAGGGTGACTCTTAGTTAGGGGTGACTCTAAGTAAAGAGTGATAATTTTCGGAGCATACGGGTCGCGTGATATGCGAACTAAAATATTATCGCGTCACTCGTTGATATTTGAAGATGAAATACAGAGAATTGTCAGTTCGTCACGTCTATCAATCTATTTGACAAACTCCATAAAATAGGGGACAGAAATTAGGAACGAGTTGTGTTATTGCCGGATAGAGCCGAACGGCCCATGAGGCGAAGTGACCCGGTCTGTGGGGTGTGAAAACCTCGGATCTGGTATAGTGTACGCCAACTCTGATATGTACACACATACTTTATCCGACATTATGAGTTTCGCATAATGAGTGTAAATCTATGATCACCATTCAAGTTAATTACACGTTATAAGCACTTTGTTAAAAGTTTACATTCCACGACTGTGGAGTTAATGAAGGTACACTTGATAACCTTAAACATGCGATGAAATACGTGATAGGCCATACCGATAGTCAAATCCGGGTTTCAAATTATTATACAACTACAAATGCCAGTATACGGTTTCATAACGTATCTGATTTGTTTACTGTTGTTTGGTGTGAACCTAACCTTTACTTATCTTTGATAAAGCGTAATCATTGGTTAGAACGTCATTTTCAGGGTACCATTTATTATTTTGCGTATTTGGCGTTTTGTCGTTTAGTCGTTCAGATAAACAACTGTGAATATCATTTACCTTATCTGCATTTCTATTTAACATTGGCCGGGAGATTTTTCTATATAAACGGCTATAAACTTGACATTCACGACCATCTAGGATTCTGTTTTCTCGCCAGACTACCATACAGGCTATAGTCGCTCAATCCTGATCAGATCTGACTTCCAATATTTCAGGATGAACATAGAGCTGTGTATTGCCGTTTTGCTTCTTTCTGTAGTAGCTTCCACTCAGGACTGCCCGCCTGATTTCTGTCACCGGGTAGATTGTCTACCGCCGGAATTGATGAACTGTCCGGCTGGTATCGAACCGCTCGGTGGGCCATGTGGATGCTGCGATTCGTGTGCGCAGCCGGTTGGTAAGTCAGAAAAACTGTTATTTGATGATCTCTTCGAGGGGCTCGATCCCTCACCTTAATGCACCTTTACCAGAAGATTATTCTGTGAAGTCATGTGACGCAGTCAGTATGTCGGCACCTCTTCCCACTTCCCTTATATGTGTTGTAATTTTTACCTGTATATGGCGAGATTCTGCTGGTGGACGTTTCGTCCCCGAGGCTCGCCCCCTGTACAGACCTTTTGGTCTTTGATATATGTTGGCATTTGTGGGAAGTTGATGCTGGGTCGACATCGGGCCTTACAGACTAGTCTTTGTGTTAAATGCCGTCATTTACATCTGACGACGATACAGCTCACCAATCTCCAATGTACGAGTTGTCACAGCAAAACAGCTCACCAATTACCAGTATACGAGTTGTCAGAGCATTTCCATCATAACTCTCTAGATTTGTATCTAATACCGCTTATGCCGGTGCTAGGGGCCGTGTGGTCATATCATCCAAGTTGCCACATGAACAGGTACAATAAAAGCGTACCTGAGATACAACACATATCACGAATCGTTAGATTCTTGGTATGTGCTTTGGATAGGTTAACCAGAAGATTATTCTGTGAAGTCATGTGACGCAGTCAGTATGTCGGCACCTCTTCCCACTTCCCTTATATGTGTTGTAATTTCAACAGATATGGTTCCATATTGAACCCTTTTAGGGTCTTAACTGGACCCCTGAAATAGTTGTTGCTAGAACCCTTTTTGTTAAAAGAGAAGGATGAAGGACCATTTTCGAGAGGTTCTTTGAACCATGTATTGAAGCTCTCGTGGGGAAGAGTCCGACTGCCATTCTGTGCATGAGCGGTTGGGCAGTAGTAGGAAAAAAGACATTTCAATGGACGTTTTGGAGTTCAGGTGGACCATCCCTTGTCCAAATGGGTGGTGTGTGGAGTCATATTGAAGCGCTCATAAGCGGAGTCAGACTGGAATGGTTTTAGGTGCCATCAATCTGTGCATGCGCCGTTGGCTATAGAAAAGAGCATTTGAATGGCCGTTATGGGGCAGAGATGGACCATCCGTGGTCCAGCTGGGCCGAGGGAATATCCTATTGGAGCGCTAGTGGAGTGGAATCTGACTGGGGTGGTTTGTAGCGGAACTGCAGGGAGTAAGTTCCCCTGCGTCTTCGGTACGTAGTCCCATAATGCCTTATTACTTTGAGGCAGACAGTTGAAAGAAAGGTATAATTTATTATCCGCTTCATCACATCAAACCCACGCTGGGGGTCGCATTGGGTGTGTTTACATAATATTATGGTGTGTATCAGACGCATGGTCGGTTGCTCCTGTCCAATCAGAAGTTGCCATTTGGTGTTGCATCTGTCATGTTCGCTCTCATGCGTTAGACTATTTTCGTCTGCTATTGTCAAAAGCCGCCAGCTGGTGTTGTATCAATCTTCGGCTATGTTCGCTCTGATCCGTTTATGCTAAGTCCATGATACTGGAACGGTAACATGTTGTGAAACAGCCGTTTGCACATTTTGACCCCACTTTTTAAGTCCCATATTTCAAGCGTTAGCAGGCTATACCATTTATAGATCGCCATAGCAGTTTTCTGATGTGGGGCGCATTTGAATATAGGGCTGTTGTAAATTACTCCGTCCGGCATTTTCATTTGCTTCAGTATGAGTATATTAATACCCATGCACAATGCACTCACCCTCATGCAGAATACAATCCCAAAGGTAGGTTTTTCCCCATGCATGCTTCCTTGGAACCTAGCCTGATCGTCTGAGTATCAGCGTATCAGTGGATAGATACTCAGCAATCTCTGCGCCAGTATCAGTCGGTGGACTCTCAGCAGTGTCAGTATCTGTATCTCCTGCTGTGTTTTCATAAAGGCCTGGAATGCGATATGCAAGATCAGCAAATTCTGGGCAAGGATAATTGTGTTGGTAGCCTCTTTGGGGTATCTGTTTCTCATGCAGCGGCAGACATATTCCTTAGATGTCATTCATGAGCGTGGCAAGATGACAACGCATTCGTTGATGCTGAGCGACGCCGCTCAGCTCGAGCTGAGTAAATAATATCATCGACTTGAACGTCGGCTTGACGTGACGCTTCAGCTAAAGTGTGTCCTTTGTCGGGTTCAATGTTTACATTTTTCAACGCGGATGCTGTATTGTTCATGGCGAAATGAGGGGAATGGACTTGTGTGGATCATTTATTGTTCAACAGTGGGCTTTTTGATCTTAATGATGCGTTCAGACAGGTGTTTTTTTTTAGTCATCGCTTTGACATACGCCGCTGTCCAGCTCATGTCTGGGATTTTCAATATCGACGCTGTTCATTCGATTTCCATGTGGACCGCGTTATTGTCCTGCAATTTCACATGGGCCACGAGGTCGACATACTGTTGACGCAAAGGCCGTCGTAGTCTGGGCGCCAATGCCCCACGTACTAAAATTGCGGCTTCCTCTTTCGAATAACATTCGTGGTGAAACTTGTTTTCTGTGACCATCAGCCCCTCCCCACTTCAGCGCCAATGCTTTCTTTGAACAGATCCAGCCATGTCCTTGTGTTCACCGCCAATCGCTGGCTCACACTCTGACTTCGTGGTGGCCCCTCGCCTAGTAACCTGTGGGTGGTCAATCGATAATCTTCATGAATATGGGTGGCAGGTGCCATACGGACGACTCGTCGCGAATTGAAACGTCCGCACAAGTAGTCGATGTTGTGAGGATACTTTCGACTTCCGAACATACGGATTTGTGCTCTGTCGATCAGATTGGTGAACACTAAATATTGACATTTCACGTTCAATATCACTTTCGGTGAAGTCTTGATCACTTCAAGAATGAGATAGGAACCCTTACGGTCATCTCAATGTTAATTTCCTCCCCAGTCACTTGTTTTTGTGGCGTCACTTCCGGTTTACCTTTGTCCTTTTCAATGCGAGTTATACCACGCGGTCTAACGGACACACGAGCCATTGGCTCGTCTGGGAGAGTAAGAGACTTCGGTGGGCCCATTCACGTGCCATAGGGTATGGCGGTAGTGGTAGTTGTGATGGTAGTGGTGGTGGTGGTGGTGGTGGTGTCTGTCCTTTTTGTGACGTCGCTTAAATGGTAGCTATACCGCTCGGTCTAACGGGCCCGTGATCGATTGCCTCGTGTGGTATAGTCAGTACATACAGTGGGTCAACACGTGTCCGTCATCAGTCCATATCTAAAAGTCCGTGTAATCATGTCGAATACGTATACGTTCTGTCAGAAAACCTTCTCTCGTCGAGATAGTATGCTCAGACACATTCAATGTAAACACAAACAAGGATCCGCTATGGGCCACCAAATGGAATGGAGCAGCCCTATACCATGGTCAGCGGCCCAACAGGATGTGAACGACGTCTTGAGTGATGAAATCCCTAGAAGAGAGGTCCATCAGTTATACCCATATAATCTGGTGCTATAAAGAGTGGCAGCCCGCCTACGAAAATGCCCAAGTTACTCAATGTGATCTTCGAACCAGGCATTCCCGCGATATCGAAGAAGCCTATTACCCGAGCAGATAAACGTGGTAATACTGAATCATCTAATGCGTGCGACCAAGGACAACTCACACATCGCCAAATTGTCCACCAAAAGATCCCATCATCGGAATTTGTTCGTCCTCAGTTTGACCCACAATCTTTTTCCTCACGGGAAGGTCTCAAGAGATATTGCCTTGAACTGCTAATACTTTGTGTTGTTCACCAATTCAATCGACAGAGCTAAATTCGCATCTCCGGAAGTCGAATTTATCCTCACAACATCGACTATATCATGGAGGCCGCGAAGATTCGTCCGTATGACCACCCGTTCGTAGATTTAAAGGCCAATACTCATGAAGAAAGCCGATTGACGACCCACCTGTAAATTGCCCGGCGAAGGGCCACCACGAAGTCAAGAGTTTGAGCCAACGACACTCAGACCATCCACCGAGTTCACAACCGGCATCCCCGTTCGTCAAGCGCCTATCCAACCCGCTTCGATACAGCGAGCCGTCTTCATACCACCAGTCCCAAAACACTTTCACCAACCATCCGTGCAGTCTAAACAAAGCCGTACAAGAGACTGAACCCAGTATGACCACAAGGCTATGAAGAGATGTGTTCTAACAAAGCATCGACGCTGAAGTGAGGGCGACGTTGAAGGTCAAAAAAACAAGCTTCACCACAAAGGATATTCGAAAGAGGCAGTCGCAAATTTGAACCATAACACACTGACGCTCAAAGAAAGAGGGGCTTTACGCCAACAGTAAATATTTCGATCTCATGGCCTATACGAAGTTGATATATAATGACTCGGTCCATACGAAAATCGAAAGAACAGGATTGATGACGAAAACCTCAGACATGAGCTGGCCTATATCAAAGCGATGGTTCAAAAGAAACACCTGTTTGGACACATCATTAAGATCCAACGCGTCCACAGATGAACTATAAATAGCCAACACGAGGCCATTCTCATTTCACCGACATCCACGTTGACCAACGTAAAATTTAAAACCGACAATGGACATATTCTAGCCGAAGCGTGACCTCCAAGGCGATGCTATTAATGACGCAGCTCAAGTTGACGCATGAGTTAACATCTTGTCACACTCATAGATGACATCCAATGGTTGACCTGGATATATCTTCTGCTGCACAAGAAACAGATACTACCCGAAGTGGTTGTCAACACGGACTACCCGTGCCCAGAATCTGCTGACCTTGCATGAGGCATTTCATGCCTTTATGGAGACACAGCTGGAGACGAAAAATTACGCCTTAACCTCCAACTGTTTTCGAAGAGGACCTAATTGATGCAGCTGAGCGATATGCCGTTGGTTGCCGTTACTATCCATAAAAGCAAGCGTATCCCAAAGACGAGCACAGTCAGCGTTCAACCAACAGCTTTACATGCTCTGAGTGCAAACGCACGTTTACCACTCACCACAATATTATGCGACAGTAGAAGAATATACATGGGTATGAAGACACCGAGGAGCCTACTGAGGCAGATACTGATACTGAGACTGCTGAGGGTCCACCGACTGATACTGAGACAGGGGCAGCTGAGGGTCTACGGAGATCCATTGCTACGGAGAGCGTGACCTCGGAGAGTCAGGCTACGTCGCAAGGAAGCCCGAGTGAGGAAAAATCTACCTTTTCGGATCGTAGTTATTAATAAGGTTATTAATACTCATGCTGGGGTGATTGAAGACGACCAACAGGTTTACATCCAAATGCTCCTCCACATAAAAAAAAGACAGATAATGCGATCTGTGAACAGCATAGACTGCTGTCGCTTGAAATGAAAGGCGATCCCAAGCATAGGTACATCATGAGGATCAAGCGTCACTTGGAAGAGGATATGGGATTTCCGCCCACAGAGGCCTTGAAAATGCGCCAAAATGCGCATTCAGCAAGCGTCTAGTCCGTCATCCATAATTCAACCGTCGTCCATTAGAGAATATCCGCGTCCGTAATATCCAGTCTCAGGACATGCTGTCGTTCCAGTGTCCTTGCTCGACCGAATAGGCTTGGAATAAATGCTCGAATATACGGCCGAAGATTGACACAACACCAAATGGCGGTTTCTAGTTGGGCAAGTACAGCCGACGATGATTCTGATATACTATACTATTATGTAAACATATCCAACGTGGCACCCCAAGCGTGGTTGTTATGGGGGGATAATAAATTATATGGAAACATGTGAACGTGTTGATCTTTTTTTTCTCTCAACTCATTCAGCGCAGAATGACGGCAGTTCTACTATACACCAGTCCAATCGGGCGCTTCAACATGACACCCCGCACGGCCCATCTCTATTATGTAAATTCAAATGTTTTTTTTCCACTGTTCCCTGAATGCACATGCTCAGATTAAAGAAATTTCTACACACCAGTCGGACTCTCCCCACGAGTGCCTCAATATCACACCCACACAGCCCATTCGGACGACCTATGATCCACCTCTACCCTAAAAGGTGCTGTCCTGATAATTACAGCAATGACAATTTCGTGTCACAGTATGTCGAAAATAGTCCTTCGCAGTCGATGGCGTCCTATAGGCCGATTTAAGACGGCTACACATGCTGATAGAGATGCAATTTCAACGTAGATCTGCTTTTATTTATAGATTTATCGGGCTGGGAATCTTCTCCGAATATCTGACTGATGGCTGGGGTATTATGCCTGAGTGAGGTAGTTCGTTTATAAATGTGTACTTTGGTATTTCTATCCAGAGACGTGCGCAACGAAACTCCAAGAAGTACGAAGTAGACTATCTGGGCAGTCCGGACAATTTCTCGCGGGAGCTTCTGTACCAAGATGTGAGCGTGATGGAAGCTACAGTCCAATACAGTGTTCGGGCGCTGTGTAAGTAGAATGTACATATAGTTGGTCAGGGCACGTCCAAATGTCACAATCGTTTAAAGGGTGATTGAGATATTACCTCTGTGGACCCTCCATGCTCCATATTCCTCCCAAAGTAAAGCTTCTAAAATAACAAAGCTTACATTCAATGGAGCAATAAAAATACAATTTCAGGACAATCTGTTGGGAGGAGATATTGGGGATTTTGGGAACTTGGGGCATGCAGAATCAAATATCCCCGACTGGATGGGGAAGAGAAAACTCCTAAAGTAAAGAAAAATCTTACCTGATGACAGTACGGCAGTGCGACAGTCCAAATCAGTTCAACTTTATCGAGGGGAGAAAACTTCATTTCACTGTGACGAGATCAGTCAGAGAAAACTTACCTCTTCACGATCTACACATCTGTAGTTCGAGTGATTGAACCTTAGAGAGTGAAGAAAACTCTACCTTAACTTATACCGTGAAGCGATCACGGAGAGGAGAATTTGACGTTTGACAGTCCGAGAGTCCGACAGATCGAATTTGATAGAGGGGGGAACTCTACTCTAATGTATATTGCGAAGGTATGTAAGAGAGAAACCCTAACTCACGACAGTCCCTCAGTCATCGAACTTTATAGAGGGGTGGAAACTCTACCTTAATTTATACCGAAAGGAGATCGCGGAGAGAAAAACTTACCTTTCGACAGTCCGACAGATCAAATTTGATAAAGGGGAGAAAATTCTACTACAATGTATATTGCGAACGTTTGGGGGAGAGAAAACTTAGCTCATCACAGTCCGACAGTGTGGGCCATCGAACTTTATAGCCGGGAGGAACATCTATCCTAATTTATAACTCAGAGAGATGGCAGAGAGAAAAGCTCACCTTTTGAAAGTACGACAGTCCGACAGGTCAAATTTGATACAGGGGAGAAAATTCTACTATTATGCATATTGCGACGGCATATAGGAGAGGAAACTTACCTCACGATAGTCCGACAGTGCGGCAGTCTGACTCACCGAACTTAATAGAGGGGAGGAAACTCTCCCTTAATTTATACCGAGAAGAAATCGTGGAGAGAAGAATTTGACGTTTGACAGTCCGAGAGCCCGACAGATTGAATTTGATAGAAGGGGAAACTCTACTGTAATGTATATTGCGAAGGTATGTAAGAGAGAAAACTTACCTCACGACAGTCCGACAGTGCGACAGTCCGAGTCATCGAACTTTATAGAGTGGAGGAAACTCTACCTTAATTTATACCGGAAAGAGATCGCGGAGAGAAAAACTTACCTTTCGACAGTCCGACAGGTCAAATTTGATAGAGGGGAGAAAAGTCTACTACAATGTATATTGCGAACGTATAGGGGAGAGAAAACTTAGCTCATCACAGTCGGACAGTCTGGGCCATCGAACTTTATATCCGGGAGGAACATCTATCCTAATTTATAACTTAGAGAGATGGCAGAGAGAAAAGCTCACCTTTTGAAAGTACGACAGTCCGACGGGTCAAATTTGATACAGGGGAGAAAATTCTACTCTTAGGGTGCACTCCGGAGATAATTCACTGGAGCTGGATTTTTACAGCGGGTTGTGCCTTCGGAAGCTGAAATATTGCAAAAGACAACTAAATACCTCCCTACAAGTATATATTTTCTAAAAGAGCATGCCCAGCTGATTGAAATATCAAGCATGGCAGCCATGCTACTCCACTGCAGAACCCACGTGCTTCCATGTGAAATGCCCCCAACCTTTCTGGAAAATGCTCAATAATGGCCAAAAATGGGCCATATTCAGCCCGAAATCCAGAAAAATCTGTAAGAGCGAATTCCATAAGACAGACTGACCATGTTCTTTGTCTGATGGGCATATTAAAATGGCAAAGAAAACAATATGTCAACCTACCGGATTTCTGTGAAATTTGCGCGCGGTAAACACACCCCTTCTAGAGAGGCAGAGCTAACAACAACAACAGGCACCTCAGTTTCGCATTTCCCCCCAATGGTACAACATGGAGTAAACTTGGCAAGCGAATGCCATATTCCCATTTGTAGGAAATAAGGCAGCCAACAATATGATATCATAGATATGAACCCTAATAAAGTTTAGAAATATTTTCATGTGGTTCAATCTGGGGTACCCCCTTTCTCAGGCCATTGCTACGAACACCCCGGAGGGAAACCTTATGCATATTGCGACGGTATATAGGAGAGGAAACTTACCTCACGATAGTCCGACAGCGCGACAGTCTGACTCACCGAACTTAATAGAGGGGAGGAAACTCTCCCTCAATTTATATCGAGAAGAAATCGTGGAGAGAAAAACTTACCTTTTGACAGTATGACAGTCTGACAGATCAAATTTGATACAGGGGAGAAAATTTTAGTCTAATGTATATTGCGAAGGTATGTAGGAGAGAAAACTTACCTCGCGACAGTTCGAGTCATCGAACTTTATGGAAGGAAAAAGCATTTATACCGAGAAGCGAGCGCGGAGAGAAAAACTTACATTTTGACAGTACGACAGTCCAGCAGATCGAATTTGGTAGCTCCCCTCTATCAAATTTGATCTGTCGGACTCTCGTACTCTCAAAAGGAAAATTCTCCTCTTCGCGATGTCTTCATGATATGGAGTAAGGAAGAGTTTCTCCCCTCTATAAAGTTCTATGACTCACCCGGTCTGTCGCACTGTCAGACGATCGTGAGGTAAGTTCCCTCTCTTCCATATACTAAGTTAGAGTTTCCTCCCCCTTCTTCAATGTCTCGGACTGTTGCACTGTCGGACTGTCGTGAGGTAAGTTTTCTTTCCTCCATACCTTCGCAATATACATTAGAGTTTTCTCCTCTCTATCAAATTTGATCTTTCGGACTGGCGTACTGTCAAAAGTTTTCCTCTTTGTGATGTCTTCATGATATGGATTAAGGAAGAGTTTCCTTCCCTCTATAAAGTTCGATGACTCGGTCTGTCCCACTGTCAGACTGTCGTGAGGTAAGTTTTCTCTCTTTCATACCTTCGCTGTATATACTAAGTTAGAGTTTTCTCCCTCTTCTTCAACCTCTCGGGCTGTCGCACTGTCGGAAGGTAAGTTTCTCTCCTCCATACCTTCGCAATATACATTAGAGTGTTCTCCCCGCTATTAAATTCGATCTGTCGGACTGTCGTGCTGTCAAAAGGTAAGTTTTCTCTCCGCGATGACTTCTCGGTATAAATTAAGGTTAATTTCCTCTCCTCTATAAAACTCGATGACTCGGACTGTCGCACTGTCGTGAGGTAAGATTTCTGTCTTCCATACCTTCGCAATATATATTAGAGTAGAATTTTCTCTCGTCTATCAAATTCGATCTGTCGGACTGTCGTACTGTCCAAAGGTAAGTTTTTCTCTCCACCATCACTCTATAAAATTCGATGACTGGGACTTTCGGCCTGTCATGAGGTAAGTTTTCGCCCATCCCTACCTTCGCTATGTATGTACTTTGATAGAGGCCAGAACTCTATTGGACTGTTGTAGTGTCAAAAGGCAAGTTTTTCTCTCCGCAATCTCGTCCCAATAGAAGTAAAAATAGAGTTTCCTCCCTTCTCTAAAGTTCGATCACTCAGACCGTCGCACTGTCAGACTGTCGTGAGCTATGTTTTCCCTCCTTCATACGTTCACTGTATATATATGTTTAGAGTTGTATGAAGATAGTCATCTTCCCTCTATGGAATGTGATCTGTCGGACTGTCAGAAGGTTTTCTATCCGCGATCTATATGGAGTTATATAATTCCAACACGAAGCAGATGCTCCAATCTCATACATGTAGAGGTATGTAAGCAAACCGGTGAACAGTGAACAAACCGGAAGTAGATCCGGTTCACACTTCATATGTAGAATTCTGAGTCAATGGTGTGAGGCTCCTTCAAAATACATTAATTCTGACCAGTATAAAAATCTACATCTGAAGTAGGTGACCCCACTATCGGGTTTATATGTCAATATTCAGACCGCCTTGGTCTACCCCAAATCGCTTGAACTTGCAGATGGGGTTGATAGAACTCTAACAACCATTTACACTGTATACGGAAAAAATCCACAAAAAGGAAAAATGGCTTTAGATTATGTAAAAAAAATACTGATTCGTCAGTATTCACAGACAGAGATGTATACATGTTTGTGAGTTTACTGTATCTTTACTTGTACTACATATAACAATACTTTGAACAGACGCCGGCAAATCACGAATTAATGATACTGATATATACTATTTCAGACTAGGTATTATTTCTTTCTTCTGTTCCAGATGTTACTGTGTGAACAGTACAGGACATCAACTTTATCAGGATTACCATGAACGTACTCTTCCATACCAAGACCATCTCTGGGAACAAGATTCTATGAATTGTCGTAAGTTTCATAATCCATCTTTGAAACTTTGAAAATCCATCCAAGAATCACTGTGAATTTCTTATCATTTATTAGGCAATATGCATTTAATTGTTCTTTTCCACGGTGTCATAAGGCAATGTATAGTTTGAATATGACTCCTTGAACTGATCTTCTTCACTAAAAAGAACATTTGTGGTAACTGTTTTATAATGAAATGAATCCAATCATTTATCTCCCTTATATGTTTTTCCACCAGGGTGCGCTAGAGATCAGCACGCTTTCATTAAGACCGGTATGTATGGGCGATTCTTCTTTTGTACCAACAATGGAAACTACGATACATTTGGATGTAGCGGCTCCGTCTGTTACTGTACGGACGAATACGGTGAACAAGTGGGGACATCTTCAGTCCATATAACACAGAAGGATTCATTGAATTGCTAGACTGAGGCATTATCACATTTTCAGAGTCACTTTCTGTAGATAGGATACATGTCTTTATCTACGGTCAGAAAGATAAATTTATCTACGATGCAGATTTACTCGATAGGTGTGGAGATTCATATTTCGCACACCGTCGCGGCTTCAACGCCCAGTTCTTCCAAACTGTCTGTGAATGAGGCCAACGCATTTCTGTTATATGTGTGACACTGACGGGCTTCTCTACCGTACATGAGTTGGTCAAACTAATCTGTGGATGACGCTAACGGACTTCTGTTCTGTACATGAGTTGGTCAACCTAACCTGTTGATGACACTAACGGACTTCTAATCTGCATGTACAAGTGTTGGGCAATCTAATCCATCTGCTTATGCTCCTGACATCTTTTAAATATCTTTCCTGCAATTTTTAACATTAATAAAGGTATGTCTACAAGCAATTCTTTATTTGAGCTCTGAATTCTATTATGCAAGAAGCTTGCAGTAGGCATCACATGGCCGCCACATTTCATCTCCTAACCCGTTTTACATTATATTTTGTATGCATTGTGTCATTCTCTGAGCATATGGAGCATACGTGTGTATATGCACTAACATGTGAATATCCATCCTTCATAATGCAGGTCTCTTTATCCCGTACCTCCGTACCAGACCATGTAGGAAGATTAGAGCTGTACAGTAAGTTACTATACAGGAACTATCAATTTAAAATAACAGCCGCTGAACGGACGGCATTTTTGGGCGATGCGTAAACTTCGTAAGATCTTCATATATTTCGACGACGATTGAGTTCATACGGAGAAAAGCTAGAGGAAAAACGACATGGGGGCGCGTCTGAAGTGAAAACAACGACTGATACGAAGCATGTGATTTCAAAACAAGCCGGAGGGATGGGACAAATATCCGCTGTGTCTAATCCGCCCAAATATGAGCATATTCGGAGAGGTCATAAGGTCACGAACGCGCTCCGAAATCTTTCAGAATCAACCGGTTGGTAATCGTTATTGCATATAAGGTATCCGTCATGGCACGGAGTTCATAACTAGGGATGATGCCAAACATCATTTCACAACGTTCGTGATATGTCCAAGTCTTATCTAACCTGACAAAATCACAACCCTGTGTTGGAGTTTGACACTGCCACGTGTAAAGTCTGTTCTCTTCAATACCCGGTGTGAATCCTCTGCTTGTCATTCTTCATCACGTCGCTATACCGAGTACCCGTCATCTTGCAACAGAGTACATGGGTTTTTAGGCACGGATTCGCGTAGCACAGTGCGAGGTTCTTTTTTCTGAACCTTTTCTACACCTTTGATAAGTTGACTAGGTTCTTTAAGCTTTTGATATAAATGAAGAAAACTTACATTATTTGGACGAAAGTTAATATTACCGTTGATCGATTAAAAGTTTCTCCTTTCATACATTTCCTGTAACCTAAAGCCGTTAGATTTTTGTCGAAAAATCACATGATGAGGTTTCAATCGCCATTGAGAGCTAAGAGATGAGATGTAAATAGTGTACCTCGAACAAAATCTGATAGTCTGAGTTGGTAGAACCGCGTAGAAGATGTAACGAAAGTGCAGAATGCAAACAACCCCTTGGGTTCCCCTTTAATAAATCACTGCTGGTGTTTTGACACGTGACTACTGTGAAATCGAAAGTTACGTTGTGTTTACGTGTGCGATTCACTTACCTGATGGAATTCAACGCGGTAATTTTCCTAGAATGAACTACAATAATCCGGGAGACAGACAATGCCTCAAGATCCCGGTGAAGTTATCTCAAACGATCAGTTAAGACGGCGGAAGGAACCCTAGTGAATCCCGCTTGTTTCGCTGCAGATGACGTCAGTTAGGAATCCGGAAGTCAACATTGAAGAATATGCAGATGAAGGGCAGTGAACTTTGCGGTCGTCGTATGAATTAACTAGAGTGAGTTCTGTTTCTACCTTTATACGCAGAACAGCGGTAGGCCTATATAAGACAGGCTCCCGCTGAAACGAGGCAGACCAGCAGAAACTCCAAGGTGAGAGGACGCATAATTTTAGCGGGGAGAAGAAATCCAATACATTGCCGGGCCGGAGAAGGGCCGTGATCAGGCCGCCGAATTCTTGCCGCCGCCGGGCCGGGACCAGGCCGCCGAATTGGAGAAGAGCCGCCGCCGAATTCCATAGCATCATAGCATACATTTACACTCACTTACATTCACACGTCCGGGCTGTGTTTACTCTACTCCTATCTCTACCTGACTCAACCGTATTGTACAGTTGTGCGGGTACAGCACTGAGACATACGGTATAGACACTTATCGTTAACGGTTATTTCTAACTCTACCTGACCTTCGTCCGTATTGCACAGACGTGCAGGTTTAGCTCTGGGAATTAACTAACGGCGTTAGTGTTGATAGCATGGCCATACCTTAACCGCATCTCTACCCGTCTCGTCCGTAATGCACAGATGTGCGGGTACGGCACTGTGGTTAATGGTATCGACAAAGCTGTAGTCGGTAGGAGATGCTCGTATTTAAACACACAACCTATGGGTTGAAACACATTCACGCTAACACTCGCAAGCTATAGGCTCAGGACTAGATTTTGATAAATATACACCTACCCAGTAAATCGTACCATAAACGATTATCCATTCACGCCCCCATAAGCATACGGTCTTTCACCACCCTGTACATGCATTGAGTAATTCACGGCCAATCACAGATTAATACTGTCTCATACAGTAGTATATAAAGGTGGAAACCATGACCAAATGCCCATCCATTGCGGATGACCATGCAGTAGGATAGGAAGAAGGTTCCTAGACCAGGTGACCATACAGTAGTATATGAAGAGGGTTACTAGACCAGGTGCCTACCCATCCACCGTGTGTTATCGATGTCCGATCCTATGTGGGCCGTGTAGCCGTAAACACTAGCCTTGATGATTCGTCCTTGGAGCCGGGCCGCGGAGTGAGTCGCCGTGAGAGGGGTCACTGAAGCCTGGGGGTTTATTCCTACGAGGGGTGCTGTCTGCTGCTGTGGTGAGCCGTGCAGTTGAATAGTCCTGTGGTGTTACAGAGAGACGGGCCGGTGCCGTAGAAGCCTTTGCACTGTCAGAGTACTGTCGCGCCCAGGCCGTCCGCATCCATTGACAGCTTGGAGGGCCAGGTCATGTAAGACGAGACATGACGACGACGAGAAGTCCGTACAGCCCGAGTGAAGAAGACCTGGGGAAGGAAGATAGACGCTGGACCCTACCACGAAGACCTGGGGAAGGAAGATAGACGCTGGACCCTATCACGAAGACCTGGGGAAGGAAGATAGAAGCTGGACCCAACCACGAGAGAACCGGTCGTGACCAGACTATGGCTGTGACCAGGCCTGATCGCGATATAGCTAGGGCTATATAATTTTGTGTATATCTTCTGTGTTATATTGAACTTCGGTTAAAGATAACTATAAGAATACAGGTAAATCCAATTCATAGATCAGGGATCTTCTTTTCAGGAACTGTATGCTACCGCGATCTGAATCCTGTATACCTGTTCATAGAATTATATGTCAGTTTTGTATTAATTTGCTTTTGTTGTCATTACAGGTCTTCCTTTCCAACCTCCTCGATCCAGACAAGGGGACAGGTTGGATCGAACTCCCTCAGTGCATGAGTGCGTTCCCGGTAGCCTGACAGTTTATCTTGGGGACCCTGCGCACTCTCTTGTGGATCTGAAACATCCATTCCCCACGAAAACGTTTCAACTGGTGGCAGCGGTGGAATGGCTAACATCTGGGAGACGAAGGAAAGGAGACCAAGCCTGGCAGATAGCATGGATCCGGACCAGACAACCATGAATATAACTGGAGATTTCGGCATCGAGTTACGACAACCGGGAGCCAGGGGCCAACCACCTGACGGAAGAGGAGCCTGACGGAAATTCTCCACGACGCCGAGTCCACGGGAACGACGTGAGACGGAAAGAGGCGTGGTTTCCGGACGATCAACCACAGCAACGCTGGGTTATGAAAATCGTTGGGATCCGTATGGGATCAGTGCTGTGGGCACTACCGGCCGACCTGACGCCACGACCTTCAGCGGAGACGTCTACCGAAGATCGACTGAGGGGCGTGAGCCAGTACATGAACAAGCCGACGTTGACCTAAGACGAGAGGCAGAAGACCAGCGTAATGACTCAAATGCATTATGCACAGCGATGACCGCCATGATGGGGCAGATGTCCACGCTACTGAGAAATCAAGGTTCCAGTGACGAGATGACTCAACCTAATGGCGAAGATTACAGTCATTCTGGGCCGGTCGGACTGGGAAGAGGGCGCCGAGCCGCAGAGACGCCACTACGGGATCGAGACGAAGCCGCATCTGGGACGACGCCGAGGCATGACGGGTTGCCGCCAAGAAGAAGCCGGGATGAACCACCTTCAGTTTCATAGGATCAACTGTTACAGACGTCAACGCCCATGGGGGAACCTAGACGGCCGAAAACAACGATGGTCAAGGCTGCTACCTACGACGGTACCACGCCGTGGCGAGACTATTTGGCTCACTTCGGGCATTGCGCCGTGATAAATGGGTGGACGTGCCAGCAACAGGGTCAATACCTAGCCGTCGCTTTACGGGGGTCAGCACAGCAAGTACTAACCAGCCTTAAGTCTGCACCGGGCAGTACCGACTATGACCGTTTAAAGGAAGCCTTGGAGAAACGCTTTTCCCCGCCAAATCAGATGCACCTGTACAAGTCGCAGCTGAGCTCTAGACAACGATGAAGAGATGAAGATCTTCCGGGCCTGGCTCAAGCATTAATCCGCCTGGCACAGCTGGCTCATCCTGATGCCGGAGATGACATTCAAGATACCCTAGCCAAAGATCAGTTCCTGGACGCCATTGGTGATGAGCTGGGATTTCAAGTCTGCCAAACACGACCCAAGAACTTGGATGCGGCAGCGCATGCGACCGTGGAAATAGAAGCATTCAAGAGATATCGACGACATGATACATGGGCAACAAACAGAGCTGTTCATGGCGAGAAGAAGATGGGAACAGAGACTCAGCAGCTGAGAGAAATGAAGCGGTTATTGGAACAGCTTCAGCGAGACACTGAGTCACCACGACAGCCACGACTACGACGATACCGGTCGAGATGGGGACACAGGCGTGACCGACAACGACCATACGATAACCGAGATTGGACACTAAGGTGCTGGACGTGCGGAAAACATGACCACTATCGAGCGACTTGCCCTGAAAGCCGTAGACGAGATGGTTCCCGACCGCCGGATCTACCAAAAACACCCTTGGCGGCACCCACGTTTCAAGTGGGGGTGGACGATGCGAGAGCTTTTCCTCACAGTTACAAGCCTGGTGAGCAGGACTGCTTGACAGGGCCTTTTGTTGTGAAAGAAGCCCTGCCTGATGTGACATATCGCATCGCCGACGAGTCGTGATCTTTTAAAGCCCTTCTACCCCAGAGAGACGTCGAATAGTGACACCACGGACTCTGCGGAAAAGGATGGTGATGTCGAATCTGAGAACGACCCGGAGCCCGCGATGATCTTTCCATATCCGGTGGAGCATCAACGCGCAGTGAGATCTCCACCACCTCGACAGACGAGAAGTGGACGGAGAACCCGTCGTCCTCGGAGACTCGCAGACTACGAGCTTGGATTACCGCCTGATCCCCCTGTTAAAGTCGAGTCGCCTCTTTCGGAAGAGCAGATGGCCTTGCCGGAGACGTGGAGTCCTCCACGGACGACTCGCGGACGTCGTATTCAGCGACCGAGGCGATTTAATGACTACGTTTTAGCCTGCCAGTGGGCAGGAGATACACGACCGTGTGATCGGAGAAATACGGTTGATGACCGTGATCGTCGAGGAATGACCTGTGGTGCAGGGCCGACCTGCAGGTACTCCGGTGGGCGACGAACACAGGATGAGCGATCCCGAGGTTTCACTGCCTCAGATACATGGTGAACAGACTCCAGCAAGAGACAGCTGTGGCCTGCTGTGGACCTGATGTCCATTCTACCTGACGACGACTTGGCCAGGAAGTTAAGAGGACCGTCGTCCTGTAATTCTGTTGTATATACGTTATACATAGGTTCTGTTCTGCACTCCCGTGCTGCTGGTAGCGTGACGAGAGCCATGACGAGGGCGTCATGTTCTTCGAAAGCGGGGGTAGTGTAACGAAAGTGCAGAATGCAAACAACCCCTTGGGTTCCCCTTTAGTAAATCACTGCTGGTGTTTTGACACGTGACTACTATGAAATCGAAAGTTACATTGTGTTTACGTGTGCGGTTCACTTACCTGATGGAATTCAACGCTGTAATTTTCCCAGAATGAACTACAATAATCCGGGAGACAGACAATGCCTCGAAATCCCGGTGAAGTTATCTCAAACGATCAGTTAAGACGGCGAAAGGAACCCTGGTGAAGCCCGCTTGTTTCGCTGTAGATGACGTCAGTCAGGAATCCGGAAGTCAACATTGAAGAATATGCAGATGAAGGACAGTGAACTTTGCGGTCGTCGTATGAATTAACTAGAATGAGTGGGAAGCTGAGATTTACCAGTTACGTCCGTTATGAATTATGGTTTGTTCCTCCATAGCCATATTTATCCAGCGAAGTCCAGATAAACTGATTGGGGAAGTGTGGTAATTTGACAAGAAAGAGGGCGCTGGCATCGTCGACTTTTGTTTCTACCTTTATCCGCAGAAGAGCGGTAGCCCTATATAAGACAGGCTCCCGCTGAAACGAGGCAGACCAGCAGAAACTCCAAGGTGAGAGGACGCATAATTTTAGCGGGAAAAAGAAATCCAATACATTGCCGGGCCGGAGAAGGGCCGTGATCAGGCCGCCGAATTCTTGCCGCCGCCGGGCCGGGACCAGGCCGCCGAATTGGAGAAGAGTCCCCGCCGAATTCCATAGCATCATAGCATACATTTACACTCACTTACATTCACACGTTCGGGCTGTGTTTACTCTACCCCTATCTCTACCTGACTCAACCGTATTGTACAGTTGTGCGGGTACAGCACTGGGAAATACGGCATAGACACTTATCGTTAACGGTTATTTCTAACTCTACCTGACCCTCGTCCGTATTGCACAGACGTACAGGTTTAGCTCTGGGAATTAACTAACGGCGTTAGTGTTGATAGGATGCCCAAACCTTAACCGCATCTCTACCTGCCTCGTCCGTAATGCACAGATGTGCGGGTACGGCACTGTGGTTAGTGGTATCGATAAAGCTGTAGCCGGATGGAGATGCTCGTCTCTGTGAAGAGGGTACAGCTAAACCAAATCAAACACAAATCCTACATAAACAATTATCCATCCACACACGTACTCAAACACACAACCTACGGGTTGAAATACATTCACGCTAACACTCACAAGCTATCGGCTCAGGACTAGAGTTTGATATATATACAGCTACCCGGTAAATCGTACCATAAACGCTTATCCATTCACGCCCCAATAAGCATACGGTCTCTCACCACCCTGTACATACATTGAGTAATCCACGGCCAATCATAGATTAATACTGTCTCATATAGTAGTGTATAAAGGGGGGAAACATTGACCAAATGCCCACCCATTGCGGATGACCATGCAGTAGTATAGAAAGAGGGTTCCTAGACCAGGTGACCATACAGTAGTATATGAAGAGGGTTACTAGACCAGGTGCCTACCCATCCATCGATATCCGATCCTATGTGGGCCGTGTAGCCGTAAACTCTAGCCTTGATGATTCGTCCTTGGAGCCGGGCCGCGGAGTGAGTCGCCGTGAGCGGTGTCACTGAAGCCTGGAGGTTTATTCCTATGAGGGGTGCCGTCTGCTGATGTGGTGAGCCGTGCAGTTGAACTGCGGTGTTACAGAGAGACGGGCCGGTGCCGTAGAAGCCTTTGTACTGTCAGAGTACTGTCGTGCCGAGGCCGTCCGCATCCATTGACAGTTACCAACGCTTGGAGGGCCAGGTCGTGTAAGGCGAGACATGACGACGACGAGAAGTCCGTACAGCCCGAGTGAAGAAGACCTGGGGAAGGAAGATAGACGCTGGACCCTACCACGAAGACTTGGGGAAGGAAGATAGACGCTGGACCCTATCACGAAGACCTGGGGAAGGAAGATAGAAGCTGGACCCAACCACGAGAGAACCGGTCGTGACCAGACTGTGGCTGTGACCAGGCCTGATCGCGATATAGCTAGGGCTATATAATTTTGTATATATCTTCAGTATTATATCGAACTTCGGTTAAAGATAACTATAAGAATACAGGTAAATCCAATTCATAGATCAGGGATCTTCTTTTCAGGGACTGTACGCTACCGCGACCTGACTCCTGTATACCTGTTCATAGAATTATATGTCAGTATTGTATTAATTTGCTTTGGTTGTCATTACAGGTCTTCCTTTCCAACCTCCTCGATCCAGACAAGGTGACAGGATAAATCGAACTCCCTCGTTGGCCAAGATCAGTGCACGAGTGCGTTCCCGGTAGCCTGACACTTTGTCTTGGGGACCCTGCGCACTCTCTTGTGGATCTGAAACATCCATTCCCCACGAAAACGTTTCAAAGGTATTGTAGAACGGGATGGAAGTTATAATAAAATTCTTGTGGGAGTGGATAATTGGTGAAAATGCCCTGTAAAACTAATGGGAATATTTTGTAGAACTGGAAGGGTGTCCTTCGGAGCTGAGAAGGATTGTCTTGTAGAACTGAAATTCGCAAGATTTTATAGAACTGAGAGTGTCCAGTATAACTGAGAAGGATGAATTTGTAGAACTGAGAAAACAAGGTCTCGTAGAGTGAGTAGGAAGGTCAAATGAGAACGAATGTCTTAAAGAACTGAGCAAGTAATCATTTTGCCGTGTAGAACTGAAAAGGAATGTCGTGTATAAGTGAGGAAGAAATATCTTGTATAACTCAGGAAGAAAGGTCTTGTAGAATTGAGCAAGTAATCATTTTGCCGTGTAGAACTGAGAAGGGACTGAGAAGGAATGTCTCTTAGAATTGAGAACGACGGACTTGTAGAACAGAGGACAAAATTCTGATAAGGAAACTGAGAAAGCAAGTCTTGTAGAAGTGCGGAATCAAGTTCTTGAAAACCTTGTGAAACTGAGAAGGATGATCATTTTCAATTTGAGCTGAGGAGGAATGGCTTACAGAAATGAGAAGGAAAGTCAAAGGTAGGTCTTGTACTCCTGATAATGTCCTATCACAAGAGAAATGTCTTGTAGAATTGAGAATTCACGTCTTCCAGAACTGAGAAAGGATGCCTCGAGATAAGTCTTGTGTACAACTGAGAGGGAACAAAATGTAGAACTGAGAAGGAATGCCTTGTAGTATTGAATGGTAATGTCTTGCAGGAATGAAGATGTAGCAGTTAAAAACTAAAAGAGAATCATTACAAATGTCTATATTTTGTGCAAGGGGCCCAGTCAGCCATTTCGGGTTTACTTTTCATTGTTTTACACAGATGGTCAGGCTTTGGTGGTATGTAGCACTGAATGAGAAAGAGTGTCCGCCTCTGATCAAAGGACGATTTGTAAAACGATAAGTTTGATCTCTTGGAACTGAGAAAGAAAGTTTGTAGAAGTGAGGAAGTAAGGTCTTCTAGATCTGAAAGTGAATGTTTCGTAGAACTGGGAATGAAGATACTGTGGAACTGATAAGGTATGTCTGTTATTAAATGAGAAAGACGGCCTTGTAGAAGTTGGAAAGAAGGTCTTGTAAAACAAAGAAGGAATGCCTTGTGAACTGAGAATGGAAGCCTTGTATAACTGAGAGATAATATCTTGTAAAACTTGGAATAAAGGCGACGTAGATCTTAAAGGAGAGGTCGTAAAGAACTGATAAGGAAAGTCTCGTAGAAATGAGAATCAAGGTACCGGTACTGTAGGAATGAGAAAGAAAATCTCGCAGAACTGAGAAGAAATGTGTTGCCGACATGAGAAGGAATTGCCGTCGAAGTGAAAACAACGACGGATACGAAATCTGTAAATTCAAAACAAGCAGAGGGGATGAAATAAAAAAAACACATTACCTTGTGCCTAATCCGCTCAAATATGGGCATATTCGGAGAGGTCATGAGGTCATGGATGCGCTCCGGAATATTTCAGAATCAATCGATTCGTGATCGTTATGGCTTATAAGGTATCCGTCATTGCACGGAGTTCATGACAGGGATGATACCAAACATCATTTCACAACGTTCGTGGTCCAACTCTTATCTAAGTAGATACTAACATGGGTGTAACTGATAGAAAGCTGACCAAGACAATACCAGATTTGATACGGTTTGACGAGACAAAAGTACCATCACCTGACATAATTACGAGTCTGTGTTGGAGCTTCATCTACAAAAATGAAGCGGGTATTCTCTCTCGTCGACTTTATGACAAAAGAGATGATTACAATTTCGACATCGTAAACTATCCCTTTCTTGACAGTAATATTCCAGTGGGACCTGCATATGGCGTATACGTATCTCGCCTAGTAGCATTTGCTAGATCCTGTGTTAATTGTGACGATTTCAATCAACGTCACAGAACATTGTTGCAGAAACAGGGCTATTCCTCCAAGCGCTTCCACTCAAAGTTTCTCAAATTTGGCGATACATATCGCATGCTGATAGCAAAATACGAACGTAGCGTGCAAGATCTATGGCGTTACGTTTCGTAACTTGTGTCTAATTCCGCTTAACCCGGGGCTAGGGGCCGTATGAACCCATGTACTTCAAGATCCTCATGGTACTCATATGAACGGTCACAATCAAAG